>MJUU01022160.1:106313-143255 GCA_002080025.1 Modiolus philippinarum
CCGTAAACCGAAAGAGATGGCTAATGACATGTTATGGGGAAAATGTTCAGTTTTACAAAATACAACTTTGTTAACGATTTAAATTTTTTTGTTCAATGATTTAACTCGTAAACTGTAAGAGATGGCTGATGACATGTAATGAAGAAAATTTTTCTTGTTTCATCAAGCCAAAACACTTATTACGAGACTTTGCTAAAAATTTTCTTCGGGTAGACCTACATTTGTTCTCTGAACAAATGACTTATATTTTTGTATGGTATTTTGTTGAAACTTCTGATTTGTTTAGGGTTCCAATGTTAGTACTTTTTGTGACATTTGTATCGTTCTGTTTTGATCCATTTGAATATCATCAATTTGCAATCTTTGCCAAAATAAAAATAGTATATTTCAATTTTAGCAAAAAAAAGAAGAAAAAAAAGAAATAATGCGTTTTCCGTAAGTCTATTTCCTCTTGAAAAAAACTTAGACCAGAAAAAACTCTGTTGTGTAACTTACCTGTCGTCGACTTGGTGAATTGAAACTGTATTTTGAGAAGACGTACATTAACAGTTATGACGAGCTTTGTTTCAATCTTCATTTTTGTTCGGAGTATTTTCATTCCATACTTTACTTTAGTACTACAAAATAACAAAAAAGTCTTTATCCATAGGCAGTGCAAACATGAAATAATTTTTCTGTACGTTTTACAGATTTCAAGCACAATTTTATCTGCTACTGGTGGTCCTCTAACCGGGTTGTTTTTCCTTGGATGCTTTTGCCCTTGGGCAAACTCAAAGGTAATGTATGATGTGTGGTAAGATTGCGCTGAAATTATGTATTGTTTAATTGCAGAGCATAGTCTATATAACGTGAAATGAAATTCAAGAACTTGACTCAGAAAGCTCAAATTTGATTTAAAGCAAACGGAACTAGACAAATTGGCTTTTATTTTAAATACAAAAATACCGAAGTTGCATCATTAACAGTAAAAATCGTTATGCCGTACGCGTAACCTCTAATTAGCAGCATCAGAATCGAATAATAATGAAAGCCATAATCCAAAAGTAGTCAAAAAAGAAGTGCTCAATACCAAAAATATCAAAATAGGAGGCCAAATTCAGTGCCAAGGACATTCACCGAGTGCAATACACGATGTGAAGCCTCAGTATTTTTAAGGGTATTTCTAACTCACTTAATATTTTCTTGATCACATTATGTTACAATAAATCAAATATTTTGCAGTCAGAGGCTTCATTCTGATATCATAGATCATAAGTCTTTCGATCATCAGTCAAAAGTATTTTAAACTATAGACCGGTGACCTCATTTAAACGCCTTTGAATTACGATTTCAGCTGCTCGACTATTCGTTAAAAAAATGCATGGTTCCCTCGACATCAACTCTTTCTTTTCGTTGTGTCTCGTGGAACCTTAAGGTGTCTGCAGGGTATTAATTTCCTATTATAGAATTTTGTAAAATTTTCTGTGTAGAAACATAATTGTATTATTGTTCAAAATGTAAAATAAAATTTGGGGGTCACCGTGCATTTAAGCGCAGAATCTGAAATTGAAAATTTCAGGATTTTACATAGAAATGATAGGGAAAATGATCATAGGAAGGGATAGTTTGAAAAATCTATTATAGAATTTTTTCATACTTTGCATGTGTTTAATTATCATTATGTAGTTTACATATAAAAAATAAAAATTATGGGTTACCGTTCAAATAAAAGAGAAAAATTACAAAACGTTAATTTCTCTAGTGATATCTTTGTTAAAAATTTTTATTAAATTATCTCCCTTGGATAATTTCTGTGTTCTGTAAATCCGGCAACAGATTTAAAGCTTATGTGTTTTAGCTCACGTTTTTGTAACGAAAATGTTATAAAAATGATTAGGAATATGAATTTTAAATACATTTGAACTTTCTTTTCATTTTAAATAAACATTTTGCTAAATTTCTTAATGAATGAAACCTAAATGAACAATTATTAGACAAAAATGGCGGAATAATACCACTGAGACACCTTGATGCTTGTAAGCAGTTAATAAGCATATACTACTAGACATGCTACGAAAAAGCATTGAAGGGATATGGAGTAAATGCATATATTATGAGACAAAGTCTCTACAAATACATGATCAAACAAAGCATTGGAACATTGCTTTTATTTTCATTCGTTATCTTCTTGAATACCAAAATAAATAGACTGCTGAGCAAACTAGTACCATTCAGTCACAATAGTCACAAGGGACCATTTCCCAAAATAAGTATTTCAGCTCAAAATTTTATCTGTGATTGTGATCATCAAAAATAACACCATAATATAAGTGAGATTGTCAGTTTAGGACCACCTTCTTTCTTTTAGTGTAAAATAACATTACTAGTATCACACTGTTTTGTATTAGAAAAAAATACAAAACTTATCACAAACTTCTTTATATATCAATACCCTGTAATTTTGCAACACAAACGTTACAGGGTGCTTTTGCTGGTGCATTGACAGGAGTGGCTCTTATTACGTGGATAACAACAGGAAAATACGTGTCTCCTAATGTACGAAAAGCCGTACCGCTTCCATCAGCACCGATTGACCAGTGTCTTTTAAATGGAAACAGCACTTATATTTTTCAAAATATGACAGACAGCATGTTGACATATGGTTTGACAACTGAAACAACATCAACGACTGTAGCTTCAGATAAATATAAAATACCGTTAAGTATTATCAGTTATTTCAAATCTTAGTAGAAAAAGGATCATTAAATAATTCCAACTACATTGCTATGCATCCATATCCTTGACGAGAAACTGATGTAAAATTTACGTAATACCGTCAAATTTTGGCATTGTTAAAGGCTACTTATAGCATGTTCTACTGCTAATAGAGTTTCTTAGAAAAATGTACATTTGTTAAAATTAACCCAACACCCACGAAAAGGACATTACTGTTTTCACACCATTAACACGTGAAATGTATTTTGAGTTAAATCTTGCACACTATAGTGAATAATAAACCATACAAATTACTTCAACAATTTTGGGAATGTAGAATACTGAAAACCACCATTAGATTTATATTTTATTTATTTATATTTCGAATTACAGAAGCGGTATAGATTACTTTTATTCAATTGCCTATCAGTGGTTTGGTGCAGTTGGAATATTTACCGTGTTAATAGTTGGAAATATTGTTAGTTTCCTTACAGGTAAGTTAACTAGTGGAATAAATAAAAAAATAATAGTAATAATGAATTTAAATAAAAAGTAAAGAAACGGTTTAAAATTTCAGTTGAATGTTATTCTTTCCTAATCGTTAAAGAAACCAAACAAAAATTATCCTTCAAAACAGGAGTTCTTTTGTATTTTATGACGTACACATGAGTGAAAAAAGTACCAGTCTGCATTCCTTTTGGGTGAACATATTCGCTCATTATGGGGATTACCCTCCATCCGGGCACTTTTGATATAAAATGTTAACCCGAAATTTCCGTATTATATGTTATAAATGGTATGAAAAATAATACTTCTAACTACATGCAAGTTTGAATAAGAATTATAAATAAATCATTCGAAACAAATCACAAGACTTTATGATGTTCATTTGATATTTATACATCGGCAAACGAATAACGAAGCATAAATGATGAAAGGGGATTCCAAATTCAAAATCATGGCAACTCATATACAACACGATCTGAGACTGCATGACAAAAACAAAACAAATAAACCAAAAAATGAACAAGAATGCCACAAAACTTACTCCCTTGTTCCTTCTGTATTCTACTGCCGTTGTTTTCAATATTATACAGCGCGATATATTAATTGGCAAAGGTATTTTTTCAGCATTATCCCATTTGATTGTAATGTCTGTTACACATGCTGTATCTTAAACCCATTTCTGTTCTATTTCTAAAACTTTTTATACAATGAATGGTAAGCATGTGTTATTTTTCTAGATTTCGTTTTATTGTCATGGGATATTTATGTGTACATGAAGCTCATTTGTATTGAAGACATGTTAGTTGTTCTTAATACCACAAGGTCTTGTTTTTAAGGGCATACACGACCAGAGAAGTCCAATCCAAAGTACTTAATTTGTATCATAGATGAGATGTTATTTTTCCTTCCGAAGACAGTGAAAAAGTTTCTGAAATTTGGATATAACTTTGAAAAGCCAAAGGTATAATACATAGGAATTACTGTTATTGTAGTAAAGCTATCGGAGTTCATGTATTGCTCAGTGCGGAGTACCTTCCCGCCCTTTTTTGGCGATTTATTTAACAATAAGTGAATTAAAAGCAACCATCGATTTTTTTGTTTTGTTTATTTACAATTGTAACAAATGATATTTTTAATTCAAATCTATGACAATTTATAGGCAAAAAGAAACAAACACATTATATTTAATAGAATTTATATTGCAACACCGATTGAAAAAAATGTTTTGGCAAATATTGGATTTTTGAAATAACTGCTTCAATAGAGTTTTAAACCACACGGTGTTTTATTTCGTTTTCTACAATAATTGTGACTTGTGATATTTAATTATCAGTTAAGGAAGGTTTCCTCATAATATGTTTCATATACGCATGAACAAATATTCACAAACAATGAGCATTTTGAACATTATGCAAATAAACCAGTAAGCGTTTTATTAATGTAGTTATCTTTTATTACAGATTCGTGACAAAAATGATACATTGAACAGTCAAAATGACAGTGATCCAACTTTGGAAAATAATTTACAAGACACAGAACCTTTCGAACAACCACTTATCGAAGATATAGTTCTAAACAAGTTCCAAGAACGAAATTCTTATTACAAGAAAGACACTACCTGACTATATCAGCACTTCTGATAAGATGCAAGGAACCGTCAGTTTATCACTACTGGATGACAACATAATGACAATTAATTCTGTAGATTCAGATGAAAAAAAGAATAAAAAAGTGTTTATCTAATCATTATCTTTCTGCCAATAGTGAAGCCATATTAAAGTGCTATACCTCTTGTGCCACGGTATTCAAAACGGGATAAAATTTCGGAAAAAATATTTTTAAACTTCCAAGCAAGTAAATGCCAACGAAATCCCAGCAAATATTTCGAAACAAAAACAATATTTTGATAATAACCAACAGTAAAAGAGGGACAAATCAAAGATAGCACAAAAAATAAATAACTAGCAGATGGATGAGATCGTTTTTCTCACATGCTCGTGCAAGGTATGCATAATACAGTTGTACCAGACATATGGTGTCATTGATGATCTTATGGTGACTTTGAGTTGTTATTCCTCCTTTTGGGTCGTTGTCTCTTTGACACATTCCCCGGTTCCCTTCTTTTTTTTCTATTGAAACTGAAATTCACTCAATCATTGTCAGTAAAATATTATCTCAAAAAATAGAATGCCAAGGAATATTGCCTTGATTTTGGGCAAAACATTTACACTCTTTGGATTTTTTTAATACTCACAACATCTAATACAGTTTCATAATGATTTAAGTTCATGTTATAAAATTACGTTTTGTTATATTCTATTCCTTTCAAGATTGTGGTAATGGAGTTAATAGTCTACCTGTATTGGTTTTATCAGCATATTTATTTTACTAAAGGGAAACGGGACAGAGAAAAAAAGGTTTGAGTACGCATAAACCGGGTTTACACTACCGCTGGCTTTAAGCTAAGTCTGGCCGTCCCGAGTTCCTATAATTGTTTACGTTTTTCTTCTGTCTTATTTGTGTTTTCGTGTGTAGTTACCAGACAGGTTGTAGCATATAATTGTAGTTCTCAACCACTGTAGATGTTTCCTGTTATATCTTACATTTCAGCAATGTTCGAAAGTTTTTACCGTTCCTATTTTATGTATCTGAAAGACACCCTGTTTCCTCATATAACTTTGTTAGTATAGGGATCTATTTCAATGTACAGCAAATTTATTTTTTTAGGATAGATGCAACATTAATGTTAGTGCAAAGTTCTGTACTGAATACAATTGATGTAAGCATAAAGTAGAAAGAGAAATCTTAAGATTTGTTCGGTATTAAACTCAAACAAAATTGAGTTGTTTACTTCTAACAAAAAATGGAAATCTATTGTATCGTTGTTGTTGTTGTTTTTGTTTATTTAATTATTTTTTATTTTTTTTTTTTCTTTATTTATATTTTTTTTTGTCAAATAAAGTCAATTCAATTGCAATCAATTATTAAAAAAAAGAATTTCCTTCCAGCACACTATATCACTCACGGCTTCTCTTGCAGACTGAGTTCCCACAATAAGTTCACACTATTAGTCCCTTTATTGAAAGTAAACCCCCCGCTCGATTTTTTATTATTTATTTATGTTTTTTTAACTGTTCACCATACGGGTGCACACTTAATGGCGGCAACTTCTCCTAGCCAACATGGTGAAATTCAATGAAACTTTCACAGATTGGTCAGTGCATATTGCTATTGTGCATCAGCTATTTACAATATATCAATTTGACTTGATTTCTTTTTTGGCTTGATTTTTTTCTGTCTGCCATAGCGGTACACACTTTGTGACAGCTAACTCCTCCTAGACCGCTTGGTGAAATTTTCTACTTCTTGAATGAAATGAGGGAGCGGGGTATTTTTCTAGTTTGTCTATGTTTTTCTGTGTTATCGTTTTGCCATTTAATTTTATATGTTCATCATTTTTTTACATCGATCTACATAATATAGAATTAATGTTCTCGTTATAAACAAGGGATGTTGGATAATTTTTTAAAGAACATGTTTTTTAGCGTTCACACTGTTAGAGCTTTTAAATTATTTTTTGTGGTGTGTATTGTGTTGATTGTTTCGTCTTCGCCATTTACGTTCTCTGTCTGTATGTGCATGATCCTTATATGTCTTATAATTCCATGAATTTTGGAATTATTATTTTAGATCTTGCTTCGGTATTCATTTGGAAATTATACTCAATGAAGATTTCAATATATCTCTGATTAAACACACATTTTTAGTTTGTTCCTTGATAGTAGTAAGAATTTCTAACATTTTAAGTGTTGTGTAAACACAATTTTTAATACTGCGTATATTCAAGAAAATTCAAGACATCCTCGTTTTTATCTAGATGGTAAAATCGATTTCGTTGTCACTTGCAGTTAAGTCTGCTATATATCCCGAGGTTATTTACCAATCCAGTGGTCTGTACATCTGTGTTGATTCGAAAACTGATATTATTTGAAACATGCATTGTCTAAACTATTGAAAATTTGTATTTAACTAAGTAGTATTTCCCTCGTGCTTAGCTATATCCTCAGCTGATTTGGTTTTTCCATTTGATCCTATTGGTTGTTCTCTCGGTGTTTTCACATATTCCGGTTTATTAGTGCCCTGTGTGTTGTTTATATGTAGTGATTGTCTTCTATTAGTTTTTTTGTCGGAAAAAGGATTACAGTTGTAACGACATATTGCCAATTAATTCTATGTTTGTTGACGATCTCGTATCCACGAGTAAATAAAACTATGGATGTGGCATTGACGATTTCGCTCTAACCGGAGATGGTACCCGTCTAGTAGTTACTATGCTCATTGTTGAAGGCCTCATGGTGATTCAAGATGAGAAACAACAATAAAATCGCTGCTCCATTGGTTTGTTTCACCATATATTTGTAGAAACTTTGTCTCGTGTACATTTACTCTATATCCCTTCCTTGTTTATAAGCTGAGAGAGAGCAAATAGCTAATATAATTTCAATGGAAAGTCAAAATCAGATAAGGACAGAGATTTGCTCGAGGGGGATACCCCTTAGTTTTCAAAAAATTAATAAAAATTTAGTTTATGCAAGTTTCCAAATAAAATCGTTTTTCGGGTTAGCACAGAAGTGTTGTTTACTTGTCTGGTGAACACCCTCGTGGACTAACAGTCCACCAGTAGTGGCATCGACCCAGTTGTAATAAATCACAAAATACCGTAGTTACTGTGAATTTCGTTTCTTCATACTTTCTACGACTTATGTCTCTTCGGTGCAGATGAAATTAAAACCTTGGAAATTGAGAAATCAAGTTGGATACCGTACATTAAAAGCAAAATAAGTGGCATCTATGCCTTCCCCTATATTTATGAGCAAAACAAAAGCCTTCCGTTTGCAATAAATGAACGTACTTTATTTTAAAATAAACAGTATCTTGTTGAAAAGGTAAACCGATTCGACGATATTTGAGAAAGTGTAACAAAAACGTTCTATACTGCATTCTTAGAAAAAAAACGGTTTATTTTCTTTACTTAAATTTAGTCAAATATGCAAATGTTATTATTCTTTTTCTACTTTGATACAATTCATGTCTTTTCTTTTAGCCCTTTTTGAAGAGTATTATATCCCGATAACAGTACCAATAAGTATTTAATGACCTGTGATCGACATGATCTCCGACGTTTTCCCCATAATTAGAAATGGACTTAGGGATATTCCCATAAATAGAAACGGAAATATGGGATATTCCCATAAATAGAAATGGACATGCGGGATATTCCCATAAATAGAAATGGACATACGGGATATCCTGGATTTATGGGAACTTACAACTGAATAACTTTCATAATAATTCAGTCAGGATTCCGCATAAAATTTTGTAAAACAAATCATTAATGTTATTGAACATCATTGTATGAAATGATAAGTGAATTTTCGTATTTGTGGAGTTTAGCACATATATCTTTATATATACAGTTTGTACATTCGAAAACAATGTCATTTTTCGTTTACTCCGACATATGGAGATGCTTTAAGAAATAAAATGGAAACTATTTATAAGAAATGTCCTTTTGAAAGTAATGATTGTTCGGAAAAGAAATGGAAACAAAATAAATGTCTTTTAAAATGAGGTCATCCCGAAGAGTTCAAATACATCGGCAACGAAATAAGAAGATTTTAAGAGGAGAGACTTTTAAAAAAAAATGCAACATCATGGTAATTAATATTTAACCGTTGCTCAAATCTCTTAATATTGCTAATTTTTTACCAAACAAGAACGGGTTATCGATCATTTGACCGGCATCATCTAGCAACAAGATTTCTTGTACTGCCGGCTTCAAAAAAAAAGATGGCAGTCTCCAGCATAAGATAGTTTACAATTATAATCTTTAGTAAAAATAATTTTTGAGTGAATACTTGTTCAAATAATGTTGAGTGTTTGTTCAACAAAAAGTATTTTCATCGAATTTGTATTATATTTTATAAAGTACAGCATGGACACATAATTGACTATATATTGTCTCTATAATAACCATAGTAGTTAGGAAACAACAGTTTTGAATTCATTCCTTTCTAATAAACTTGGAACATCTTTCACTATATAGTTCTCAATCATATAGCGCAAGCAGTTTTAAGGAAAGACATTTTGCGTTACAAAGTAGAAGGGAATATTCTTAGGTTAATAATTTGGTTTGATTTTTTCCTATACTCTTCTTCATATAAGCATCTTTTTATGATGTAATCATAAATTATATATCTCGTAATTCATATAATATCTAAACAGTTTGTCGAAACTTTGACAAGTCGAAGCCACCCCCCCNAAAAAAAAAAAAAAAAACAACAACAACAACAAAAAAACAAAAACAAAACAAAACAAAAACAAAACAAAACAAAAGCAAAACAAAACAAAACAAAAAACAAAACATAAAAACAGAAATGCAGCAATAAATACGGGACACTATAAACATACTGCCTTCAGTGGAGGGTGTTATGGTGGATTACCACACGAAGAAAAAATATCACATGAAAAAAAATATCACCCGAGACAGCGTCGAGTGTGATATTTTCTCTTCATGTGAAATTTTTTCTAAGTGCGGTAACTACCATAACACCCTCCACTGAAGGCAGTATGTTTTTTTTTATTATACTGAATGCCTTCCTTTTACCTTATGACTGAATAAATGATATGGTTTCTCATGAAAAAAAAAATAAGTGTTTATTAGCCAAGAATATACATATAGATTATTACATATACATACATTTTTCATATCAAACTCTTTATCAGCCCTAGGTCATTATATCAGCCCGAGAGCCGTTAGGCTCGAGGGATGATATATGACCGTGGGCTGATAAAGAGTGTGATGTGAAAAAAGACATGTAATGTTTATCATATACTTCAACTATAGCAAAAATCTATTGAAACATATTTTGATGACTCTGATATGTACATTTTTCGGCAATTATTATATTAAAATGTAATTGAGAAAGTGATTTTTTAGCAAATAAGAGGGACGACGTGAATAAGTTTGCCTATTTGGTTAATTCCGTGATGTCATAGTAAGATTTACTCTGTGAATTCAAAATATCGAGGTTTTCTATCAGTCGACTGGTTTTTCTTCGTTCATGCAGCCTGTTTTACAAATACAAAAAAATGGTAGGGTCGTAATTGTCTAGTAAATAAGATCATTGCAGAACAACTTGTAACATCTGTATTTTTGTCAACTATATTTTTTTAATATGACAATATTGTTCACAGCAGTTGACATTTTGGCGGAAAAACCCGAACTTGCATGTGATAAAGCCTCCGAGTTGTGACGGAAAGGCATGTGATTAATTCCGGAAGTAAACTTGATAAAGCTTTATCAGCCCGCTTACTATCAAATCACATCCTTTCAGTGATTTTCATTATAAAACACATGGTTTATCGTGAGGTGAAAAATAGCTTTTATTTAGTCTAAGTATATGATAATATGAATTACAACATCTGAACCCACATTTTGTAAACTGTAACGTGTGCCAAATAGAAGATCAAAACGGAAAAATGCTGAAATAAAACAATTAATATAATGCTGTGATTTATGATTTCATGGTATTGTTGGCTGAACAAGGGTTTGCTATTTTCGGATAACTGCAGAATTCACAACATTTAGGTTAACATTTGATGATTTGGAAACCCTTCAAACAGTCAAAACATTTTTTCTACCAGATACTAATGGAACACAGGTACTTCTTTCATAAAAAAATGTCAGTCCTTCCCTCTCTTCTTCCAAAGAAGGAGGGACTGACATTTAATATGAAGCAGAGGAGAGGCAGGGACTGACATTTTTTTTAATGAAGCAAGCCGGCATTTACTGGTCTACCTCCGGCGACAGCACGTTTTTTCATAGAGTTGCTGTCTTTCATATCTAAGGATTCTTCAGCTGTCTCTAAAGACACCTCGGCAAATACTATAATGTATGTTAGCGACAGATATTTACATAAATCATGAAAACGAAGAACTGTCTGCTTCGGCTAAAGTCAGTAAATAGGACTAAATACTTATCGGTAAATCTCGGTCGGAGATGGTGATATTTTCCGAGTTCGCCAAAATTCGTTCTCAGCATGTGATATTTTCGTTGCTATGCAAAAATATCACATGTTGCTAGGGGAAGCCTGTGATATTTTCGTTGCTACTCAAAAATATCACATTTTGCTAGGGGAAGGCGGAGCAAACAAAAAATACTGCAAATTAAATACCACATTGAGGAGAAACAATAAAATGACTGGATTCTATCAGAAATTTGCATGAAGTTTAATAATGTTATATATATCATATTCTGGAGAAAGTACTATCCAGGATTTGTAAATATATGTTCGTTTTTGAAGCTACCACGGAGAGCTTACGATGGACATCAGAACCGATCAAACAAATACCCTATAGGACCAACTTGTTTGGCACCTATAGGCGTACGCCTATACGCCGCGGCGGATCGCCGGTACACTTGATTCAGAAAATTTTGTATGCGCTCATAAACGGCGTACGCCGCCCTCGCCTGTCTCCAGACTCAGGCGAGGGCGGTGAAGTTTCATTTCAAGATGCGAGACATAGTGTAACTGAGTAAAAATAAAGGTTACAAATATTTAAAAACAACCATTAAGCGAAAAATCGCGTTAATATGTGCAATTGATCTTCATATTTCGAAGATGCTGAAGAGAAATTTAAAATATTATTATTAATCCAAAATTTGCTAGGGCGTTCGCCGTCGGCGGAAGGCATACAAAACAAGTGGGACCAATCATGGCAGAGCAATGCATCTTGAGATTATCAATAAAATATCAATGACATTGCATATTTTAGGGCTTTAAACCTCTTAAACCAAACACTGATATCATTGAACACTTTACTGCTGTTGAAAATTGCCCCATCTCCCTCGGCACCGCAGTTTTCACCGAGATAAATGCAAGTATAGTCATAGCCGGTATTGCTGTCGCCATTTTGAATGATAGCCGGTTCACCTTTTTTTGTAATCAAAATACGGCGTACGCCGTTAGCCGGTTGCCTATACTTGCAAAACAAGTTGGACCATAGTCTTAATAGCGGTCAACCTTGGTTCACTGTTTTCAAAAAATAATAATATTTTACGCGTAATATGATGACACACAACAAATACTTTCCTTTGGAAGCGGTGACCTTGATATCATCACAGGATAATATCATCATTAGATTTCTGTTATGCGTTTTGAGATTGGTGGCCGTGACATCAATTTTCAACGCAAAGATCACCTTAGTGACCCGGAGTCATGTGTAATGTCAAATATTATACAAAATCAAAATACTTAAGTACCAATGATATATTATAAAATATGCCGTGATAATTTGCGTACCCACCTTTACTTATGAAACAGGTGATGACTTAGAATTAATTTATCCTAATTACATTGTCCCATTGAATTAATATAGTAAATTACTGTATACTTTTATCAATTATACCTATAGTCTTAACGTAAACTTACTGCACGGGATGTGAAGGGACTTTAAAAAAAGGTAAGATAGACAATTTAATTAGCAGTGAAAAAATCGCGAAACATTATACTCTACGTGTTTAAAATGTATGCTTAATTGAGCAGAATGTTGTGTATCATGATGCAACACAAAGCAGTAAACTTAAAGAGATTCGCTACTCATGTTCTGGTTTTTGTGTTATAGTGCGGTGACCAAAGTGAGATTTTCAAAATTTTAATCTCCGATAAACACTCGATCACTAATAAATTATATATCATTGGAAAGAGAATTACAAAGGTACGAAAGCCGGAAGGGGACTTCCGAGTTCCCACTTCCGACTTCTTATTTCTTGAAAATTCTAAAACGAATGTGAGGCACTTTCAATACTCTTCTCTAAAATAATATTATCCATAAAACTTGGAAACTGCATGTACATGTATCTAAATCAATTCCAAATTAATCTATGTGTTAAAGGTTAATGGGCACCTTTACTCGTTATTTTTATTGGACATGATGCAAATAAAATACACCGCTTATTACACACAAAAATACACTACCGTTCACGTTAAGGAATCCTTGCAACAGTCCCGTAGTATGTAGGTAACGGATAGCAAGGCTGACTCGCCCTTCATCATTAATCTAATCACGTTGATAAATCTATTCTCGTCTTCGAGTTTGGCTGAAATGTTGAAATTAGGACGTTCAAAACCATTCGATCCATCAACTAATTCCTATTGCCTTTGTATATTAGTCATAAAATAGAGGAATATAATAATGAAACTTCAGTCCTAACATTGACAATATTAATACCGAAGTCAGTGTTGCGAAGCCTTTCCGGATTGCAACATCGAAGTTAGAAGTGAGAAGTTAAAAGTAAGAAGTTAGAAGTAAGAAGTAAGAAGTTAGAAGTAAGAAGTTAAAAATAAGAAGTTAGAAGTAAGAAGTTAGAGGTAAGAAGTAAGGAGTTAGAAGTTAGAAGTTAGAAGTTAGAAGTAAGAAGTTAAAAGTAAGAAGTACTAGAGGATGGAAATATTTTGAAATATATTTACATAATAATATGTGAAGCAGGGAATGAGCTCCAAACTCTGATCATTAAAACTACATCGTTCATCCCTTTAACATAAACAATTGCAAGTTATAATATTCTAGAAGGGGGAAGATTTAAGGATGTATTGATACCGTTCTGAGTTAAAATCCAGCAAATGTGTACGTATCCATGCATCCACTTCCTTGGTTTTCTGAACTGGGTGATAAGATTTTCCTCCCAATCTTTTCACTCTTACCTTGATAAACTAAAACCAAATCAATCTTTTCCGATTGCAAGAATTTATCTTCCAAGGACTATTGCAAAATTAAGTGTTTCTCTGTTCCCAAATTGATTGTTATCGTCTTGGATTATAGTTCACATATTAATAGTAGAAGGTCTAACACCATTTAAGCTATCAATCAATATTTATTGATTTTTGCAATAGGTCGTAAACCATGAAACTATTGCAAAATTGAACACGATTTCCTATATAGGAAGTTTTCTGTCAACTGAATAAGTTTATATTTCAAAATGCACACCCTAATTCTTGTTATCTAAGACTAAAAAGGGGTCTTGAAGTTTTTTTTGAGGCGAGAATCGTGAAAAAATGGGCGTGATGCGTGACCTCATAGAATTTTAACGTGAAAGCCACAAATTTATAAAAATGATGACATGCACGATGGGTTCTTCAGGACCCAGATAATACAATAATACAAGACCTTTGACGCCTAAAAAGTAGGTAACCGGAGGTAAGGCTAACCTCTGCCCCTCAACCCCTTTATCCAGTGGTATTCAAAATTACTCACTCCCCAGTGTTTCTTTGTTCCAAAATTGATTGTTATCGTCTTGAATTATAGTTCAAATATTGCTAGAAGAAGGTCTAACACCATTTAAGCTATCAATCAATATTTATTGATTTCGCAAAAGGTCATAAACTATGAAACTTTCAGTCCTAACAAAACTTACTAAATTAAATAACGAAGTCGATGTTACAATCCGGAAGGGCTACCTTTCCAGAATGCAACATCGAAGTAAGAAGTTAGAAGTAAGAAGTAAGAAGTTTGAAGTAAGAGGTAGGAAGTCAGAAGTTGGAACTCGGAAGTCCCCTTCCGGCTTTCGTAGTTATTGGTCACACCTGTTAAATTTCGACTAAAAAGCCTCCAATTAGAACCAAGATCATTGTTTTATTATCTATAAAATATCTTTATGAGACTTATCAGAATTGAGGTCTTTAAGTATTTTGCAATACAGTTCACATTACGAATTACTTTCAATTAAGGGACTTTTAAGTCATGTTTGTCACCAGAAAAAGTTCTTTTACCATACAAAACATTTCTAGTAATCCAGAAATGTTTTGTATGGTATAAATTCATTATGCCATATTCTCTTCAATTATTTGCAGCATCGCAGGATATAGTTGATAGTTAAAAAATTGTCATGTGGTAAAAATTATAAGCACACTTCCAATTTTATGAATATGAAAAAGAAAGGAAATGGGGTATATGTCAAGAGACAACATCCCATCTCCAGATTAAAATGACCTAAAACAAAGCATCTAGACCCCCCCCCAAAAAAGAAGGTAAATTAGTGAATAAATCAATGGAAACATTGAGGTATATTTATATATTTATTTCAATTCGTCAGGAATCTAGTCATTACCGCTAATTGGTAGTTAGGGCGCTCATTTTCGGCTTCAATTACACAAGAGTTCCCATCTCGAAAGTCCATTCGTCAGGAATCTAGTTATTACCGCTTATAGGTAGTTGAGGCGCTCATTTCAGCCTTCAATTACACAAGAGTTCCTATATCGAAAGTCCTGTATTTGAAATAACCAAATTGGTACCAAAATGTATAGCTTCCATGCGTTCAGCTAAAAAGCATGTAAGGCATCGCAATTAAAAATAATGAATTGACATGTGCAAAATTTCAAATTGAACTGCTAAATAATACTGCAGTTTTGAAATATCCTGTTTGCCCACTTTTTACAGGTCACCTCTGGTGTATGTCAGGCTCATGGGTCCACCCTTTTATTGCCAATCCATGCTTGCATGAAAAAAAACTTGATATCTGATTTGATTTATCAAATCAAAATCTCATCTTGATTCTGTTTCGTAATATATTTGTTGAATACATACTACACAAATTTGGTAATTTATTACTATTAACGGAGATCAGAAAAATGAACTTGGAAATAGTATTCATATTCAAAATATTAGTGATTAAAGTATCAGTGTAAAATTGTGAATGGAAATTATGATATGTTTTTTTTCTGATTTCAGAGAAATACAACGAAAATGTCGACAAGATCATTTTATTTGGCAGACTATATAATTTTTGGTCTAACTATTGTGGCGTCCATTGGAATTGGTTTATATTATGCCTTTATCGGTGGTAAACAGAAAACGACTTCCGAATTCCATCTTGGAAACAGGAGAATGGCTATACTTCCGGTTGCCATTTCTCTACTTGTATCCTTTGAATCATCCATTATGATGTTGGGAATGCCTGCTGAGACCTATGTTTTTGGTATTCAAGCAATTATGCAAAATTTGGGATTTTTCGTCGCAAATTTATTGTCGATAAAAATAATGGTACCACTGGTGCATCCACTAAAAATAACTAGTGCATACGAGGTAGGTTCACTGATGCTGGAAAGTTTAGTCTATTTTTATTGATTCTATGTTAAAAGTCAACCTAAGACCACAAAATATAGGACGGAGGGAGAAAAAAAACATAAACGAAAGTTTAAAACAAATAATTGCAGCTTGCTTTTACAAATTTCAGTGCATATATATGGTTTACAGCCCATTTCATACTATTTTTTTTACTTTTGACTGATATTAACTGTTCGTTTTACTTTCATTTTCAAGCCGGACCACACTGCTCAATCAATGGCCAACCCCGATCTCAAACAGATAATATCGTGGCAATACTAAATTTTACTTGTCTTTTATTTTCAAAAATGTTCATAAACCTTCGCGCATGGGTGACATTAAATACAGAATTAGCTATAGGACGGCCTTACAATTAACATGCAAACACTTGTAACGTAAAAAAATTTTATTCTTGCAGGAAAAATAATGTTTCCACATGCATAAAATGCTTCATGAAAATAAGCTTTCGAAGATGTAAATGTGCTTCGAATTCAAATATGGTGTTCTATATTATTGTTTTTCTACTACATGCAATGTTTAATTTTTTTTTGGCTTTGATTATTTTGTTTTTCCTTTGGTATAAAACAACACGAGACAGAATTCATAAAGCATATAAGTATGCAAACTAATATAACAAACCTCAGCTTTCCACAAATTTTGATAAGTAAATAATGTGATTTGTCGTCATTCAAAACAACGGAATCATGAATGAAGAAAAATATGTTTACTGTGGTATGTTGATTTCGGTCAATTGAGGATGACTTTGTCCTCGGACTATATTACTATATCACTGTTCATTGTTTGTGGATAAAAGAATAGTATTTGAAATGAAAAATGCTATAGATCAATCTCAGTGTATTGATAATATGAACATGGTTTAATTTTGGCTAGAATTTGTTGATTAAACCTAAAAGTTTTTCACTACTGTCTGTAGCGTTAATTTTACGGTTTACAACTTATGTTTTTGGCGCCATTTTTTTTTAATTCAATACAATTTTGAGTCTAAATAAGTTTCGCTTTAAGTTTCTGTCACATAGGATTTCATAGGAATATCAGTATAAATTGACAGATTTTGATTTCAATATCGTACTCTTTTTGTAATTGAAAAGTGTTTGGAAATTTTTAATGTATGTTTCAGTATTTAGAACTACGATTTCGTTCTCGTGCAGTAAGATTACTGGGTACTGTTCTTGGAATGCTTAACTATGTAAGTAATATTTATTAATTGTATTATAGTTATAATAACTATAACAAAAAATAAGGTCGCAATAAATAAGGAAAGGATATGGAGTAAATTCACATGAGAAAAAGTCTTAAAAAAAAACATGGTAAGACCAAGCAAAGTCACAGTTAATGGTAGGTTTACACCGTCGATCAAAGCAACCCGATTTAACACGAATAACACTCGACCATTCTCGATCTCCTTACGATTCACGTACGACTTATGCTCGACCCTCATTCGACCAACGTACCAACCTGCTCGGAAGAAACAATATTTTATTCCTCAATTCATGTGTTAAGTGAATCTGTTTCTGGAATGTGTATATTGGGTACATCTTAGATTCAATTTCAAATTCTGTGAGCATATCTAGTCGATTGAATTTAAGTCCTCTGCACGTCACCCTTTAATTGTACTAGAAGCATGTACAATCTGATATTCTTTTCTACAATCCTGATATAGCAAGGTTGAGCTTTTGCCTTTATTTTGTGTCCGTTGTCCATGAACTTTGCATTCAAATATATTCTACCCAGAAACCGCAGAGTCATGATAGACCTCGATTGGTTCAATGTGAAAAAACGCCATGTCCGCTTCTAATCAAATATAACCGCCAACCGGGAATATAGTTTTAAATTGGATCGTATTGGAAAACTCATTGAAACGTTACTTCGTAAAGCCCTATGCCAATTAGACCAAACTTGTTACGATTGTCCCTTTTCAAAATAGTGTCTGCCATATAGTCAGCTAATACAAGATGACCGCCAAAGGGGGACAAAGTTAAACATTGTACCAGAAGGATTTTCACTGGACCAATTGCAGCCAAAGCTGGTCAAAATAGTCCTTGGATATTCCAATTTCAAAATAGTATCTATCTTGTCTGCATGCAATCCAACGGGGAACATAATTAAATTTTCGACCTTACTTAGGCATTCAAAGATCTTCTACTCTGAAACTACCTTGCCAATTGGCCAAAATTGAAAACAATAGTCCTTGGCTGGTCCCCACTTGAGATAGTATCTGGCAGATTCTCATCATATCAACGATAGTCATCAACCAAACTCGGTCACAATAGTCATTGCATTGCTTCTTTAAAAACTGAAGTAAGGCCCTGGTGAGACACTGAGACTCTTGAAAGCCTCTTGTTGTGATATTGTGAAAAGATGACATGCTGTCGTGTTTAATCGAGTAAAGGTCTTGAGTGGTTGAGTAAAAGTCGGATAAAGATCGGGAAAAAATTGGGTTATATTCGGGAAGATCTGGTATAGAAAAAAAGAATGAATCGTGTTAGTCGAGTAATGATCGGGTGCTGATCGAGTTGGTCTAGAAGCAAATCGGCATAAATCGACAAGCGAGTTAGTTAAAGTCGGGTAGAAATCGGCATGATCGGCGTAAATTTAGAAACTCGATCAAGACCAATCCCTTTTCGACGTCTTCACGATCAGACCCCGATTGATTCCCGACCTGTTCTCGACATATAATGAACACGACCTCTTCACGATATTTTTTGACATTTCAAAAACACAACTCGAGTTCAGCAGAGTTAGTAAGATCACCCCGATTTGGTTAGTAGACCGAACACGAGCATACAAGATCAGTGTCCCGATCGATGAATATTCATGAATATTCATAGATCGAGTTTGGTCGAGTTGCTTTGATCGGCAGTGTAAACCTAGCATAAGGAATGAATGTTCTGAAATAAAAAAAAACAAAGGAACAGTATAACCCCCTCACCATTGATGTCTATTACCTTAAAAGACGATAATGCGTTGTCGCAATTTGTTCCTGTGACAAAACAAAACGTGGTGGTGCATGTAGAGAGGCTATAGTACACTTTAGATAAGCATTGTATATCTTTAAAGTTTTAAAAAATCACAAATTGTAACAAATGATAATTTTCATTCAAGATAAAACGTAAACGAAAAAAATGTCGAACCCCTTGTGGAAAAGGGCTAACTAGCAAACTGATGAAAATTTAATTAAATGATTATTAAAATTATTCATTTTTTTTCACAGGCACTTTACATGGGAATCGTTTTATTTGGACCTGCCATAGCATTAGAAGCAGGTAAGGTAAAGCTTATTAAGGTAGTACAACTGGGGTATTCAACATATTCAGTTTGCTTTACATTTACAGTATGAAACAATTATGTACTAATTTATTTCTAGAAAAAGTTTTGAAAACTTTCAACGTTAATTTTTTTATTTTTGATAGCTCACAGAAACACCCCTATCTTAGGTGTCTGTTCAGAAATTACCATGTAGCATATACTACTGCACTGTAGATGTATAAGAATTGGCATAAAAAGAGTCGTTGTCTCTTTGACATTCCCCGTTTCCCTTCTTTTATCTATATCAAAATAACGAGATACATGAGCATGTGAGCTGTTAAAAGGGGTGAATTTAAAATCTAAAATATTTCCTAAAGCACAAAAAACGCATGGCAAAATAAAAGAATAGAAACAATAAAAAGGTCGACCGATATATATTCCACATTTGCTATCATATGTGGGCAGTGTCATAAGTTATACATAGGGGAGACCTACCGCCGACTGGGTGACCGCTTTGCGGAACACATCCGCTCTGTCCAATAATACGGATTGCCCAGTCGGCAATCATTCAGACTCCCCAACCACTGCCCATAAGATATGCAAGTTACAGTGCTAATAAAATTACATGGAGGCCAGGACAATAGACGAACGTTGGAACAAAGGATTATTTTCAGACTGGGCACTTTAAACCCAAGGGTTTAAACGTAAAACAATCATTCTTTGACTAATGAGTCTCGATGTCGTATGTTTTTCAGTGGCTGGAATGTTGATAATGTTGCTAATAGTGTACATATAATGTCAAAGATGTTTTATCTGTATCATATACATTATTTTTAAACACTGTACACGCAATGTCAAAGATATTTTACCTGTAAACAATATATTATTTTTTAAATACTACTTCATTCTTCACGACCCACTCGTAGATGACATATTTGTCGAAATATATCGGTCGGCCCTTTTATTGTTTCTATTTTTTTTATTTTGCCATGTGTTTTTTGTGCTTTAGGTAATATTTTAGATTTTAAATTCAGATTATGGCATGTAATTATAATTTTCAGTTATTGCAGATGTTTCCTGCCGTCTTTTTTATTTCATTAAGTGTTGATTTGTGGTTAAAAAGAAAATACTTCGTCAAAATTTGCTGAAAACACAGCTTCATTCCATTTCTTCTAGATAAAAATCCTAACAATCAATTTGCACCAAAAACTGGGGAAAAGGTCCTCTACACATATCACTTATATCAAAATTTTATAGAAATTCACCGTGCCGTGTTTTTCACAATGTTAGGGAAACTTCGTAATAAGTCTTTAAATTCTACAATTCTGTACGTCAAGCAGAAAGAACTACCTCCCTTTGCAAAAATCTTACTTTCATTTATTTTAATATTTCTTAAGATGACTTTCAAAGCCTAGATATTCTAATGTAGGAACTTTGAAGTATTTTATAAAAGGAGTGTAATTTCATGATAACATGAATATATATTCTCAACCTTTTGTTTTTAATTCATATCAATCAAAACAAGTAATTTGTGCAAAACAGGGGGTGATCTCCCCTACCCCAGGTCTACTACATGAACCTTAAATTAAATTTATCATGATCATATACTATGCTCAACTCAATTTATGCATATTGCCGAAAGAAAGCCTGTAAGATTAGATAACTGGTCATGGTTTTGCATACGATATATAGTTGATGACATCCATTGAGGTAACAGTGTTATTTTGGGATCTGTCATTCTAGGCTTTAGTCGAAGCAGATTCTTACTGTATATTGATTTAATTAAATTTATACGACATACAATATGTGCATATGTTTACCAGTCTTGTTATACCTATATCAAATTGACTGTAGTTTCTTATGTCACTAAGGTCTCTAGACATTTCTGTAAGAAAATATGATATTACATTATTATATATACTCATTTAAATATCTATAATCTGATTTGTTCAAATCGTGTCACACGACATTTGATATTTCGTTTGGTCAACCGGTTAACGTTGGTTTGCAAAAAAAGGTCAACCGGTTAACAAGAAAATTCGATATAATATATCAATTAGTTTCTCTCCCCGAGATAGTTAGTCCATCCGAGAGCTTGTATAATATCACCAAAAAAAAATATCACAAAAAATAAAGTTGTTTTTGAAGTTAATTTTCTGTTGCAGAGATAACAAAGTATTGGACGAAACTTGATATAGTATTGGCTTATTCCTAAATAAACGGACATTATCAGCTAGATTAACGTCTTTAAATATGACGTGACTCGGAAACAGCTTATTACAAAGGGCATTTCACTACCGATTTTATGGAAATGTTGTTAAAAAATACCAGAAACTAATAAAAAAATCCAATGAAATTGGGACGTAATTTACACTCTTTACGTAATAGTTTATATTCTATGTCAATCTTTTAAATTGGCTTTGGACTTCACTGAGGTCTATTTTCTAGTCCTCGTTTTTTACGGAAATGTAACGCCAGAATCTGATAAAAATCCAGAGAAGCTGGGACGTAATTTTATAACTTACATTCTTTACATAATAGGGGATATCGATTTGCTACTCTACTTGCATCCGTTAAATTAGTTTTGCCGGATTCTCACTAATACTGCCGATGTCTACTGATAACACCGCAATTTTTGCGCCTGTCCCAAGTCAGGAATATGTTGGTCATTGGCTTGTCCTTGTCTTCTTATAAAATTTTAGTTTCTTTATATTTGGGTTATTTGGTGTGGTTTGTTTCCATTGATTTATTTACTTTTTTACTTTTTCGGGGCCATTTAGGGCTCACTATATGGTGTGAAGTTCCTCACTGTGTTGAAGACCATATGGTGACCCCTAGATGTTATGTTTTTGGTCGTTTTAACCTGGATATGGGATGTTGTCTCCTTGACATTTACCCCATTTCCTTTCTTTTTCATATGACGACTCTTAACCAAACCCTTCGGGAAGTTGCGAGTTTGATTTTTCTTCCGTAGTGCGACAGTGTTATACGAGCAGACTAGATTCCTTGAGCTAGCCGGCATTTAGCGGTGAGCACCCTTTGACCCATCTTTCTAATAACAAAGTGATTGTAGTCTACCTGTATTGGATTTTATTCGTATGTTTTTTTTTTTACACTATAGGGAAACGGGGATTTTTGGGTACCCAAAAACCGGGTAAATCCTACCGCTAGCTTTTCCTAGTGCCGGTACCGAGTCCGGCTATCCGGGTTCCAATCGTTGTTTACGTTTGTCTCTAGTCTGTTGTGTGTTTTTTCTAGTGCGGTTCATCTGTTGTATTACCTGCACTTTTTAATTTTTTTTTAGAATTGACATTAGCTATTTTGAACTACCCTCTATAGCCGTATTTACACTTTGTTCCTCCATTGTTTTTCTATATCACACAGGTTCCCGCAATTTCTATATCACAGAAGTAAAATGACGTCATAATTCAAAACTTGATTGTTCCATGACGTCAAAAGGTTATTCGGAGACAAATTTTGAGGTCATTCGGAGACAAAATGCTGAATGTGAATGCATGTATTGATTCACCAGCAGTCTGATAGTTGCTGATAAGAGAGCAGGAGATGCTTACCCCTCCTGAACACGTGATCTCTCTCTCTGTTTTTAAGTGGCTCCACACCTTTTGTATTGACTTGTATATGATACTTAACAATAAAAGGATATGAAGTAAATGCACACAGTCCGGAAAGTCATTGTGTGAAATTATCTCCCTTCTAAACATGCTAATGAGGTGGGCGTCTACTTCATCAGTCATATTTTAGAAACACGCCGTCTGTTGATGGTCCAAAGTAACGACTAGATATTAAGCTTGTTCGGGTATATAAATCACAAAGGAACGATGCATTAGTAAAACAAAAACATTTACAAAATAAAAAGTTAACAATTGGTCTGCTATTGCACGTTAAATTGTTTATAGCTGATGTCAAATGTCTTCACTGCGACCACACAAAAATTAACCTGGCGACAATAAAATATTATTAAAAGACAAAAAAATTACCGGGGGCGGACACAATTTCTGTATTAAAAGATAGCCAAAGGATTAATCTTGAAGGGAAAATATGAAATAATTGATTTCAAAGATGTATATTTTCAAGATCCAAAATGATATATCGTAACCAAGGACTAAGTGAGGGTGGTATTTTCCATTGTGTTCATTATTTGGCGGTAAATGTTATTTATAAACACCGCCGAGGCACTCACAGGGATCAATGTACCCCATTATGGTAAAAATTATACGAAATTAACGGGAATGTTTCTAGATTTATGTATCTAAATATTTATTTGGAGCCGTAGTAGAATGTTTACTGTTCCATTTAATACATTAAAACAAACTACAGACAAAAATCAAATTACTATTACCTGAATGGGCCTCTGACTCGTAAGTTGTAATCATGACATATGTAGGTAAATTCGATTTCATTTCTAAAAATAGAGCCAGTATTGTAGCAGAATACACTAACTTTGGGGTTTTATTCAGGGTAAATGCGTGGAAGGGCGGAAATAAAAATTTGCACACGTATTCATCAATTCTTTATGAATCAGTATGCCAATTTAGGAGAAAATCCGGAGATGTATATTTAACTCATCCAGAATTATAGACACCGAATTAAGTCCACTTAAACCGCAATTTACGCACTAATTACAAACTTTACAATCAAACGGCGAACATTTACATTATTTCTATACCTTAATGAAATACATGATTTAAAAAATCATTCAATTTTCCTGTTGGAAACAACTTTTGGGAATTTGTAACTACGGAAAACAATCTGAGTAGACCTTTTTTGTTTCGTTTAATGAAGAGTTCCATATCTTTTGTTAAAAACTAATCACTTATCGGCCTGCACATGGGACTTTGTGATGCATGTCTTACCGATTTGTCGTAGTTATTGTCTGAATACTACAAAGATTTATAGAAGGGGACTTTGTGATGCTTGTCTTACCGATTTGTGGTAGTTATTGTCTGAATACTACAGAGATTTACAGAAGTTCTTCAAATTTTCACATTGGTGCTGCTTGGGGGTTGGAAAAGAGACACGTACATGTGAACCATAGATCTTTTTTAAACGTTATGTCAGAGGATTAGGAAATGACATTCATCAATATGCCATCAAACAAAACTTTCAATCAGAAAAGAAAGATAACAGGAAACAATTACAATTGCCGAAAATTATAATGACAGGCCACGATCTACCAGACAATGCACAAAAAAGGACAAAAAAAACAAGGATTGAAAATCGGAATTGCCGGATTTGGAAACGACACTAGCAAGAGCTAGCGGTAGGGTCAAATCAGTTTATGGGTACAATCCTTTAATACCTCACCCATAGGATGACAGGAACTGTTCAGCGAGCAGGACATATTTCATATGTAAACTTCTGAATCATCTCATGTCACTCTGTCTCTCTCTTTTTTTGCGCGTTCACATTGTCAGTTCCTCAGTTTTGAATGTTGTGCTTTTGTTTCCACATTTTTTTGCTGTCCAATACCATTGTTTTGTTTTTTTGTTTTTTGTTTTTTTTTTTGTTTTTTTTTTTGTGCGAGTTCTCGATTTTGGCGTGTCCGTAGACGTTTGTTTTAGTAATTAACACATATATCTACTTTGTACTTTTTGTATTCTATACCTGCCGTATACCTGCCTGTGTATATCATTGCCATTGAAAGATATTAAAACTGACCGTCATTACTTAAATGGTAATGCTGGTTAAAAGCGGTTTTCGAATTAGCCAATAAAATTTATATAGTAACATAATTATATAACGGAATGAATAACAAAATTATATTTGAACAAACTAGTGATATGTCTAGAATTACGAAGCAAAATAACAAGTGTGGATTATATTGCAAGGCAATACAGAAGTCCCCTCCCGGTATTGTCTACGTACGAGGCCCATAACGTCATAAAAATAATTGAACGGAACTAAGTCGAGCTTGAACTGAAACTCATTGTAGTAGATTCACATTGTAATTATTAGCTAAATATTCCGAACGTTTCGAAAAAAAACTGCGAAAACCTTTATTTTAAACAAATTTCCTAAGTCCAAGGCCCATACCTCTTTCAAAAATCAATTGACCGGAACCAAACTCAAACTTGATCTGTTACTCATGATAGTTGACTCTATTTGATTTTACTGATCATTCGGATTTCGTTTGGTTTTATGCATTTTTTTTCTTTTTTTTTTTTTTGAAATTGTGAATTTCCTATGTTTGGGTTCTGCTGATGAGGAATTAATTTCCGAAATGGCCATTCAGCACAGTAAGTTATTGCAGTTGGAGTTAACATATGTGTTATGATCTCATGTTCATTTACTTCATATCATTTCGTAAAATATCACATAGCATATATTAGCTTAATATCTGAAACTGCTTGGGCCATATCATTCGTCTGGTCCATACCATGGCTCTCGGTCAGTCTATGTGTTACGATATTGCCATATAGATCAGTTACTATTGTGTTTATTGCATTGAATAAACCGAATAAATGACATTGTTTGATATTGATATTTTATTTTTCCGTTTGAGAGTTTTTTTCTATTTAATTTATTTGCAAAATGAAAAACTGCAATCAATGTAGTTATTTTTCTCATAAATATATACCTAAGTTAAAATATTCCACTTCTGTAATCTTCAGTTAACAAGTAGAACACTTTTAACGATGTTACTTAAATTGACGTCACAATTAAACCGATCGGTCAATATCTGGTATTGACTGCAACTACCGGTCCATATCTGGTACTGACCGCAACTGTCAGTCCATACCAGATTTTTTTGGACCGATTGCATCAATACCGCAAGATTGAGAATGTCATGTGATTGGTTTTAGGCTAATAGAATTCCAGATGTTTTACTGATATGCAATAAATAGCCAATATTAGCTTAATATTTGAAACTGTTAAAAAGGGTCCGGAAAACCTTTATTTTACCAACATTTTCTTAGTCCAAGGCCTATAACTCCTTCCAAAATCAATAGAACAGTACCAAACCAAACTTTAATCTGTTACTCATGGTGGTAGACTTACATACCGAATATTAGCAAAATATTTAATAGTATGGGGAAAAAAGTCCGGAAAACTTGAGTGTGTCGGACAAAAGGACCGACGTACTGACGAAGTGTAAACCTAAAGTCCCCTTTCATCAAAGCCGGTAGGACTGGTAGGGGACTAATAAATAGCATATAAACTAGTATTAACAATGCATTGCTGAGCCGTTAAACCGAAAGGCAAGCTTCGAAAAAATGGCAGGATTGAGATAACATAAACAAGAACTAAATAAACAGAGTTTGGCATAAGACAAAAGGACGTTTTCTGGACGTTAGCTAGGGCAAGCTATTGTATTCAGTGGGAATTTGGGATTCGTGGAATGTATTGTAATTTTTTGTAGACTCGAATTAAAAAGAATCACCTTACGAATTGCGGGTCGGTTTTTGATATGCCGTTAATGTGATCCTCACAATATGTACATGTTTTAGGTCATGTAATTGTGTTTAGGCCGATGAGAATGTTTTGCAAAATATTTAATGAATAATATAAAGGATCAAACGTCCACAAATTTACTCATAAATCCCAAATTGAGAACTGATTACTTATTGTCTCTTATAAGATCTGTGTGTTACTACAAAGATCCAGCAGTTAGACGTTCTTGTTCAATATTACTATATACAATGTACATTATATTTATACTTTTTCAGTGATGGGATTTCCACAGTACGCATCCATTATAATTGTCGCTGTTGCTGCAGTAATATACACTAGCCTGGTAAGATTTAGTGTCTTACATGTACATTGTACACCAAAGACGATTTTAAAAAAAAGACCTTAGAGATGTCATTTGTATCTCGAAGCCATGAAATGGCTGGAGAGATGTTAATATGACAAGAAAAAATCACGTGAGGCTTCAAGACGATTAACAGATCTAAAAAATGATCTTCGTGCTTCCGATAAAATATAGTGCGCAAGTTTCTTTCAAAATCGTATACATTGTGTTTTTAAGTTATATTTCCTCATTTTCTTGAGTTGAATACGGTGTTGTTTTATTAAATTGAAAACAATATGCATATTTATCAAATTACTCGTTTTTTTATATTGCGTCTCGGATCAACGAACCTGTCGCGCAGTAATTTGTCAAAGATGAAAATAACATTTGTTTACCTGTGACAGTGTATTGCATATATTTATAGCAATGAAATCGACATGAGAAATCACACAATCCGATTGTTTTCACGTATTACAGAATAACTTAATACATGCAGACGTATGCAGCAGTTCTTTGGATGACTACGAAGTTTTGCCACGTGTAGATTTCCAGGGCTTCAAGATTCAGCTCCATCGGAGCTTTGATTACCTTTGTTCTCCTCTGTGTTTGAAAAACATTACCCAAATGTCATACATAAATTACCAACTCTTTCCCGGGAAAAAACATTCCGATCATCGCTTTTTCCCGTCACTTTTTAAATGCAAATAAAGCTTTGATAAAACGGAAAAGTTAAGTTTGCTTACAGTGAGTAAAAGTACGAAAACAATCTAATTAGAAAGAAATTAAGGTTGAAGGGGTAACCGGAGCAATAAGTTTTGTTTGCATCAAAATGGAAGAAACGGATAGGGCGAGAAATATACTTGACTAATAGCTGTTTTTCTCGAAATATGTAGAAGGGATCTTTATACCAAATGACATGTGCCATTTCTTCTAGTGCAATATATGTTCCGAGACAGCTGATTGTATGAAATAGACACAATAAGAATATTTGTGTGGCTTGTACAAAAAGAACATTTTAGTAATAAAAATGGGAAATAATATTAAAATCTAAAACATTGATTAAAGATAAAGGAGGCCCAAATTTTTGGAGTTAACTCCTTTATAGAGGGTTGAAAGAAACCGAGTTCATAACCTTGGATCAAGACACTAGGGAAATACTTTCGTCTCCAAAACTAAAATCATTAACAACAAATTCACGATAGAACAGATGAAGACATAAACGTTTCAGTGTATATGCAGAGGTTACAGACCAATTAATCAATGAAGTGTTTCCTTCCCCTGTCTTTATAGCATACAGAAGGGGCACAACAAATTCGTTAAAATTAAGGTATCATTGCTCTCAGACCATGAAAGGTTATTCCTGACCATCGGGGAACGAGACGGCATTACCTGTCAAATTGCTTAAGAAACAAGCGAAGCCGCTGGTCCAGATAATGTTACAGGTTATATAACTGTTTTACCAAAAAATTGTTTTTGAATGACGAACTTATCTCTATGAGACAGTTGTCCATATGAAGTACCGGTATATACCGTGAAGTTGAGTCTGAAAAGTGACAAAATTAGCATGATTTTGTAAAAAATATTTACATGACAAAAAATCATTTTTTTAAAATTTGTTTTAACCTCATTTTCAATGACAGAAGTATTTGAAAAAATAAATGAAAACCCCAGATTATCTTGGATATGGAAAGACCTGGTGTTCAATACATTATTAAACAAAAAACTCGTGAATCAATTTATCGAACGGTCTGACGATAGTATAGAAAATTCTTCAAAATGCCAAAACTACAAAAGTTTGCACAGTTTTATCCAGAAATACAGTTATACTACGCAATTGACATGGTCATATGAACTGTTAATGGGAACAATTGTTCTTTGTTTAAATTAATTGTTAGTAAAGAACAAAATATATGCCACATTCAGAAAATATTTTAGCATTTTCTCTTTTAAAAGCAACATACGTTACAACGTTACATTGTTTTACTAGAATATTTTTACAGTATGAGCTGGGCTATGTAAAAAATTTGTATCATGTAAAACTTGACTGTAATCCAGAGAAATAGGATGTTGTTGGTGTGCAAATCTAAGTTAAAATCTGTTTGTCACTGTAGTATTGATCCTGCTGCCATCGAAGTGGAGAGACATACATGAATACAACGCATATTAGTTTAAGTGTTATAATGGATATGAACATTTACCCCATTTCCTTTCTTTTTCATATGTGATATCAAAATATGGCTTTACTCGCAAACAGCTTATTATTAAGGTCATTTCTGGTCCTCGCATTTTACGGAAATGCTGTTAAAATGCCAGAAACTGATTAAAAATCCAGAGACGCTGAAACGTAGCTTACATTCTTTACATAATAGAAGATATCGACATAATACACTACTCGCATCCGTTAAATTAGCTTTGACGGATTCTCACTGATACTACAGATTTGTATTGAAATATATGATGTTTCTTGACCAAGGCCTTCGGAGTTTTGAGTTTAATTTTTCATTCGTAGTGCAACAGGATGAGGTTTAGGTACCCAAAACCCGTTGGAACCCTACCACTGGTTTTTGCTAGTGCCGGTACCAAGTCCGTCTGTTCCAAGTTCCTACCGTTATTTACATTTATCTTTTGTCTTTTTTTGTGTTTCTTCCTGTGTAGTTTTCTGGCAGATTATGGCAAGGAAATGTTATTTTTAGCTATTTTAGATGTTTCATTTATTTGTCTCGTAGTATACCCAATGACACAAACAATAATAAAAACTAAAAATACGTTATTTATACACAATGAAGGGATACGGAGTAAACGCACATGAGACAAAGTCTTCACAAATACATGGAATATTCAAGTAAAAAAACAACGCTTTCATTGTTCTTCTTCATCTTGAAGTTACCATGAGGCCTTCAACAATGAGCTTAACGGTGTGACCAGAATTTTTTGCTAAATGTCGAACGACGCTGCATCCATTTATCTTTTCTGATCATGGATGCGGGATCGTCAACAAACATATGTTAAGTGTGTTACTTATTTGATCATATTTATGTCATATTTTATTGCAGGGTGGTCTAAAAGCTGTGATATGGACGGACGTCTTCCAGAGTCTTATCATGTTGTGTGGTATGATGGCTATTTTGATTAAGGTATACAACGAATGTGTTTAGGGACCGACCATTTAACCTGAAAAGGGGGGGGGGGCTATGTTTTTTTTTCGAAAAAAAATATTCTGAAACTGATTTTATGTGAAAAAAATATTTTGGCTGCAAAAGTGATGAAAATAAATATTCTGAACAGGGCTTTCTGCCCCAAAATAATGCTTTTTAAAAAAATATTTTGTTTATACAATGAAAAAAAAAAATTTTTTTTTCGCGCGAATCCAGAAAAAATCATACCCCCCTTCAAGTTAAATGGTCGGCCCCTTAAATAACAAAAAAAGGGAAGTTACTGTGAATTTTGATTCTGCATATGCACAATTCGACAACTTATGTCTCTTCAGTGCAGATAAAATCTACACGTTTGGAAGACCAAAAAGTCAGGGATGTTTGAAAACTAATAGAGAACAAATTACCAAAAATGATCTAAATAGGAAGCCAAAATCAGCTAAGGACAGAGCTTTGCATGAGGGATATACTCCTTAGTTTCANCAAAATTTACAAAAATTAGATATTGTAAGGTTCCAAATAGAATCGGCTTTCGGGTCAGCACCGAAGTACTGACTACTGGGCTGGTGAATACCCTCGGAGACTAACAGTCCACCAGCAGAGGCATCGACCCAGTGGAAAGAAATAACTGAATACCGAAGTTACTGTGAATTTTGATTCTGCATATGCATAAAAAGGTGAAAAATACTTGATCTGATAACAGTCTTCTTTGGACTAAATTTCACTGTAGAGAGAAGTTTTGAAATGTGTTTAAATTAAATAATGAAAGGATCTGGAGTAAATGTACATGATACAAAGTCTTTATAAATATATGGTTGAAGTTATCACTGGTACCCCTCTTTATATCTGATTAATAATAAAAAATTCATATGAGAAGTAGATTTAGATGGAAACGTGTCTTTATCATCGGTTTTTGGTGAAAGTAACTTAATTTTTAGATTTTTTCCTGTGTAATCTCAATTTTACTAGTAGTAAAAAAAAACTTTACTAATGTTATTTAAATCTAATCCAAATTAACCAGCACTTTTCCAAGTTTTATCACTTTATAAAAAAAAAAGAAAAAAAAACGTGAAATCAATTATGATTTGATGTCGGCTGTTTATTGAGCCCGTCCTGTACTTCCGCTTCTGAATTATCGTTAAATGAACAGATTACTTTATGGTGGATTTATCAGACTTGAGTGAATATATTACCATGAAACCAGGTGAGGATTTTTATGTAGCTTTGCTCCTTATGTTTCGGTCAGATGTGACGACTCACCTGTTTTTTTTTTTTTTTTTTTTTTTTTTTTTTTTCGCTTAAAGGCATTACATTATTTACACAAAGATTTACTTATTTTTTCTTTATTTTTTTCCTGGATTCTAGGGAACCATAGTAAGCGGTGGTGTAAAGAACACATGGGAAATAGCTAACGATCATGGCAGACTTAACTTCTTTGTGTAAGTAAAACGTACTGTGGTTTGTTTCCATTGATTTATTCACTTTTTTACCTTTTTGAGGCCATTTAGGGCTTGCTATATGGTGTGAGGTTCCTCACTGTGTTGAAGACCGTACGGTGACCCCTAGATGCTTTGTTTTGGGTAGTTTTAACCTGGATATGGGATGTTGTCTCCTTGAAATTTATCCCATTTCCTTTCTTTTTCATATTCATAAGTAAAAAGTCCAAAATCGATAGCCCGAAAATGAGGTATTTTCAGAACTTGAAATAGTTTTTACAAGAAAGATTAGAATGGCATGCCGTGCTATGTCTTTACAAGCTTCAGGATCAGCATTGGTTATTGACGTCATTTAAAAGCACTACAGTTATTAATGAACCATCAAATGACGTTTGAAGTCTGATCCGTGGGGTAAATAAAGACACAAACGTGTTCGACATTCAGCAAAGAACTCCACTCAAACCGGTGCTAGGAGCCGTCTAGAATTTTCTATAAGGTATGGGTAAAGGTTATTGAAGGCATCATGATTACTTCGAAATGAAGACCAACAATAAAAGCGTTGTTATTTTGCTTGGTTCTACCATGTATTTGTAGAGACTTTGTCTTATGTGCATGTGAAAATATATTGCAACTGTCAATTGCAAGCGAGTGGTAATTATTTCATTTCAAAGTGATGTACTTTTAATCCTAAGCCAATTTCCTGAAAGACAGTCTGCCGCGAAAGAAAAAAAATCTTATTTACCTTTTGGGGGGCATTTCGGGCTTTCGATTTGGTGTGAGGTTCCTCACTGTGTTGATGACCGTACGGTGACCCCTAGATGCTTTGTTTTGGGTCGTTTTAACCTGGAGATTGGATGTTGTCTTCCTGACATTTACCCCATTCCTTCTTTTTCATATTTACAAATTGTTGTTAATATTGATTGGCAGATTGTGTTTGTAGAATAATTGATTGACAGCAAACATCAAGCAAAAAGAATTTTTTATGCAATTTGAAACATGCAGACAATCATATGCAGGGAAATGAAATCATGTTAAAGAGACGTTATTCTCTCCTAATACATGGTAATGATTTATCACATGAAGTCATTGTATATCAACCGAATTCCTTACGTTTTTTTTTTTATTTTAGATTCGATACAGATATAACTAGACGTCATACATTTTGGAACTTATTTATCGGCAGTATAATTAGAGGCACAGGATTAATTTTTAACCAGGCTTCTGTTCAACGTATCTGCTCAACTCCAACACTCAAAGATGCAAGAAAGTATGTCAAAACTATATATTTTGTTTATCATGTAAATTAAGCTAAGTAATCTCATGAGTATACATAAGAAATGTGAGGAAAACGTTCACTATGCTCTATTGTGCTATTTTCTTTAAAATATTTTTATCTTCTGTTTGCATGCGCACATATTTCAGAATTATCCCCTAGATTTTATTCAAGTGTTTTAAATGTGCTATTTCGGGCATTCCATGAAGTCCCTAGTTCCATGATTGGTGAATACCTCCATCCAGTCATGCATTAAAAGGAGTAACTAAGTGCTAGGAGCGCATTAATTGATTTTAAATGTATATGTATAAGTAATTTGTCTTTTCAGTGCAGGGAATCATCAACACTTAAAAATACCATCAGATAACAGAACTTCTGCAAATACAATGTTCTTTAGGATAGTCACTCCATAGGTTTTTGAAACAGTCCCTGACTTTCGGAATTCTAGAATTTTATCAATCATGATGCATTTGAAAATTTTGCACACTTACCCCACTTTCGTTTTTTTTAAATGAGATGTATACATCTTTAATGACATTTTTGACAAAATTTGATGAAATTTTTGATATTCATTGATTGCATTTCAAAGGTTGATTGCATGCTATAATACAAAGTGAATAAAAAGTCTAGTGAAGTCTGACTTTCCTCCAAAGTTTCAGGCATTGTTATAAAAAAACAGGCACACTGACCTATTAATGTTTTTCTCTGAAAATGATGTATGTTTGATGTTCTTGAAAATATCAATTTTGAAATCCGTTCATCTTTATCACCATGAACAAATATACCACAACAAAAACATCAGTGCAGAATGAAAATCGGTAACTTTATTTTGGCAAACATAATGATAGAAAGTGAAATCAATTAGTGGTCTAAGAAAGGTCAAAGATAACAAAACAATACGACAACTATAAACAAATCTGAATTTTGTTTTTGATTTTCAAAGAGTCCTTGGTAAAATTGACACTATTCCTAGAGGATTCACAAATTATGTGCAAGATAACTGGTTCCTGGAACATCTCAAGAGATGTTGAATGGATGTGTATAGAGTGATACCTTAATTTAGCATAAAGCCGTTTGACTTGAAATATTTAATATTTAAGATTAACTTTGTAGCTTTAAGCGTAGATGAAAACATACATCTGCTAATCTACTATAACAACCTTTTTGTCCTTATTAATATATTAGTTATATAGGACTTTACACCAGTACCAGAAAAATAGATTAAAATATCAAACAGGACTATGCCAACATTTAAAAGATCAAGATCAGGTATATCAGTCTCTAATCATCCAAAGTTAAAGCACATCCATCGTTTTTTCGTGACACATGCTAAAGGTTTATGAAAGTCGAGTACAAAATGCCCAGTCAGAAGAATTGCAATCAAAATGAAGATCCCATGCATCAAGGCAACACGATATATATGAAGGGTAAGATGTTTCTGAGGCTGTTTTATGATCGTCTGGTGATGGAATGTGTTAAGGGTACTGCCATCTAAGGGAATATCCCGAAACATGCGTTTGCTTTTAAATGTTCCAAAATCAACCTAGCTCCCAACGTTGATAAAAACAAATAACCACCTTGCTTTTACTAGAATGTTTTGCCCATGGATGTATTCGGTGTTGAATGAGACTTTATGCTTGAACATAAAAAAATGATTAAAGATGAAGAAAATGCATTTTTTTTAGAGATAACCATTCCAAAGTATATGTTTCATCTCTAGGTACACCTCTACGTACGCATGGTAAAGTACTTTTGATCTTTTTTTGAAAATTTTAGTACTTAATTCACAGATAATAAAACTGAAGAAAAACCGATGTATTTAAACCGATCGTGACAAAAATTTAAAGTATTATAAAAGATTTTAACGAATTTAAATGCTGAACAAAAACTTCAATACAATTTTCAATTTTATTTTAGGGTTATGATGATAGTATCACCATCTTTCCTCATCACATTAGCAATGGCAAGCATTGAGGGTATCGTAGCATATTCATTTTATCATACATTACGTTGTGATCCGCTGAAATCAAAACAGATATCGAATCCAAATCAGGTATGTGAAAGCAGTCACATTATTACTACTGTTTTATTTTTTGACTGACTTTTCCAGCCTTGAATAAATTTGGCCACTTGTAAAACAAAAAATACAAACACAGATAGGTTGCAAAAATAAATACGATTCACGAAATTGTAAATTTTTACGAAGAAATAATGTTTTTGTCATCAAGAATGGTTCAGATTAGATGCAATTCCGCGTACAGACAAAGAAATTGATTTTTACCTTTAAAATATGAAGGAAAATTCGCTTCACGAAAGCTGACATGTTTAACTTATTAACATTGAAAGGATATGGAGTAAATGTACACCAGTCTCAACAAAAACATTGTACAAACAATCACTTCAACAACGCGTGTATTGTTGTTCTTCAATTTGAACTCAACATGAGGCCTTCAAAATTGAGCTTTGCTCATACCTCATAATAAGTTCAAGATAGCCCTAGCACCAGTCTGAGCGGAATCCATTGATAGATGTCTAACGACACTATATCCATGTATCTTCACTTTAAGTCATGGATGCGAGATAAAAGATAACTTGCAAAGAATTCTTATAGCTGCCGTTTCCCGATAAAAGACTAACAGAAGACAACTCACAAACAACCACAAGGCAACCAAAGATTAATCGCAAGAAAACTTGATAAAATGAAATTGTGAGATGTGGGCAGTATAAACAGATAGTCAGAATAACATTTGGAAATTGCAAAGAATGAAATATCAAAGTTTGAAAGTATGAGAGTATATCCATGCGAAATTCTCTCAAGAACAAAACGCCATAACTGTTATATATAGGGAGCATGCATCTCTCGCAGGGGGGAATAAGCCTATTACATCTATCGTTTTCTTAAAAAAAACACCTGTACATTGTGTCTACACGTTTCCAAACTAATACAGTGCATAAAATAATGAACCTTTAGTTACATAACTAAAAGACATATATCTCTATTACAGATTGTTCCCTTTATGGTTATGGATATATTTGAGGGATTTCAAGGCATGCCTGGACTTTTTATGGCATCATTATTTAGTGCATCATTAAGGTAGGGTATATGAATTGTATGTGTATGTTTCTTTTATGACATTTAAGAAAGTATACCATTGGTCTTAAAAAAATAAATGAAACTTGGCACCATACTGAAAACCAATATTAAGTTATACAGAGAGGGCTCATAAATTAAAATTGACACTTGGTGCCAGTAAAACAAGTAAAGGACAGGAAATTGAAAAACTCCAAACTTTATGAAACAGAAATGTTGCCTGGTATACATATGATATGATTCTAGCATTAGGAATCACAAGTTTGTGCAATTTATCATGGCTATTAAAGTCGGGAAATTGAAACTGCTCCTTGATTAATGGTAGTTAATTTAAACGATTTGTTTGATATTTATAATTGGATATCAAAGGTAAAAAATGACATTCGTGTCTTATGGTTGTTAAAGAAATGGTAAAAGGTATGAAAAAATGCAAACCGTAATTAAAACTAGATTTGCAATTGCAAGCAATAGCTGATGTCGCCCCTGACAGCCAATTCGATGATTCCAGCTTGTTCGCAGCATCAAAATCTACCTAGAAATCAAATTTCGTTGAAATCGGACAAAGTTGAGATTTTTACGTATTTTGGCGGCCATCTTGAAAAGGC
>MJUU01022160.1:143406-165150 GCA_002080025.1 Modiolus philippinarum
TTACTTGCATGCACCCCTCCAGATAGTGTTCCAACTTTGTACCAAATATGAATGATTTCTGTCAAGGCATCATTGAGAAATAAGCCGGACAAAAAGAGGTGGAAGAAAGAAAGAAAGAAAGCGTAATAATAATAATAATAATAACAAAGAAACGGACCAAAAACAATATGTCGTCCCGACTACGTCTGGGGCGACATAATGAAATAGAAACATGTTTGATTTTACACCAGCAGTTTAAGAATTGGAAAGATTCTGATATATTAATAATGAAACAACGGCAGTAAGAAACTGAAGGAACAAAGGAGTGATATTTACAAAAGACTAAGTCCAAAGACATGGCCAAAACGAGAACACAGAAAACAATGACGTCAGACACAAAACAACAACGCTAGACAGACACAAAGCACAGAAACAGTGTGAACTCCATTGAAACTGAGAGTGACATCAGGTGCTCCGGAAGGGTAAGCATGTCGTTAAACACAGAAAACAATGACGTTAGACAGATACAAAGCACAGAAATAGAAATCACAACATGCAAAACAAAAAGGATATAAAATAAAAACTTATGAGACAAATTTATCTCCCTTTAAATACATGATAAAGCCAAAGCAATGGAATAACGTTTCTATTGTTGCTTATACCTCATATTGAATTCAAGACGGTCCCAGACATGGTTTGAGAGGAATTCATTCCTAGATGTTAAGCACAGACTAATCCTTTGATTTCACTATTACTAATTTCCCTTTTCTTCACGGCGACATTCCCCTTGCTCCATCCCATTGTTGAATACATTTAAGAAGTTTTGTTATAGATATGAACATGTGATATCTAAATATGGCGTTACTCGTAAACCGCTTATTACTATGGGTATTTCTAGTCCTGAATTTTACAAAAATGTTGTTAAAAAATGTCAGAATTTGTATTATAACAGCCAAACTTTTACAACAGGGTTACAGATTTCATATGTTGTTGAATACATTTAAGAAGTTTTGTTATAGATATGAACATGTGATATCTAAATATGGCGTTACTCGTAAACAGCTTATTACTATGGGTATTTCTAGTCCTGAATTTTACGGAAATGTTGTTAAAAAATGTCAGAAACTGATTAAAAATCCAGAAAAGCTGAGATGTAACTTACATTTATTACGTAATAGGGGATATCGGCAAGATATTCTGCTTGCATCCGTTAAATTAGCTTTGAGACCTAGTGACAGGAAAATTTTGCACACATGATACTGCCGATGTTTACTGAATTTTATGATGATTCTTGACAAAACCCTTCGGGAAGTTTTGAGATTGATTTTTCTTCCGTAGTGCCACAGTGTTTTACCAGCAGACTAGGCTCCTTGAGCTAGCCGGCAGTTTAGCGGCGAGCACCCCTTGACCCATCTTTCAAAATTACGTATTGTCTGTTTCTCTCGTTTCAAGATTGCGGTCATGGAGTTAGTAGTCTACCTGTATTGGGTTTTATTCGTATGTTTTTACACTATAGGGAAACGGGACACATAAAGGGGAGGTTTGGGTATCCACAAACCGGTTTAATCCTACCGCTGGCTTTTGCTAGTGCCGGTACCAAGTCGGGCTTTCCCGAGATCCTATCGTTGTCTACGTTTGTCTTTTGTCTTATAAGTGTTTTTCTTGTGTAGTTCCCTTGCAAATTGTTGCATGTAATTATAATTTTCAGCCATTGAAGGTGTTTCCTGTTATCCATTTTCTAACTTCTATTAACTCATGGATGCTGATTCGTCAACAAGCATACATCTGGTGAAGTGTTCTTACAATTACGGTCGATCGTTGCCCAACAAAAAGACTGATAGAACACAATGACAACATATAATCAACCACAAGGCGCACAGCTTTACAGCTTTATACTTTTCTAATTATTATCATTTTCTTTTCATTTTAGCACATTGTCATCAGGATTGAGCAGTCTGTCAGCTTTATTTTGGCAAGATGTAGTAAAGCCTCACACTAAACCTATGTCAGAACTGAAGGCAACAATTATTTCTAAACTAGCTGGTAATGACATACATCCATTTCAAGTAGTAGCATGTATATTCGTGTCCTCAAAATAAGGATTTGTGGTCAATTTCCAAGCCATTTGGTTGTTTCATCAACAGCTCCTACATGAACTATCCTTTATTCCCCTGGCAATGGAAAAATAAAGGAATATAGAGTAACTGTACAAAGAAAAAATCCCTGTAAATATTTTGTAAGATTAAGCAAAATAAACAATGCTTTCATTGTTATTCTTCATCTTGAAATCACAATGAGGCCTTCACCAAAGAGCACACACTCTTACCTCGTGGTAAATTCAAGACTGCCGCTAGCATCGGTGTGAGCGGAAATCACTCGTTAAATGCTGAACAACGCAATATCCATGTTTAAACTATGTCTTGGATGCGGGGTCGTCAACTATCATAACATATGGGGCATAGAACTCTTACAAACAATGTCATCCATTGCTCGACAGCAGACCATACAACATATAAACGATCACTGGGAACTCATCGAGATGATTGTAAGAAACCTAGGGAAGTAAATCGGGAGATGTGAAACAACGGCAGTAGAATACCGAAGGAACAAAGGAGTGAAATTTACAAAACTCGACGTCCAAAGGCATGGCCAAAACGAGAACACAGAAAACAATGACGTCAGACACAAAACAACAACGCTAGACAGACACAAAGCAAAGAAACAGTGTGAACTCCAGTGAAACTGAGAGTGACATCAGGTGCTCCGGAAGGGTAAGCATGTCCTGCTCTGTTAACAGCACCCGTCACACCGTGAGTGGGTCAATCCAGGAAAATGTCAAAGTCGGTAGTCAAATCCGAGAAGACGTGAATTTAGCTGAAAATTTCCACTTTCATTTGGGATATTGACACGTCATATCTTTCGGTGATGTTATAGTGACGGCCATAGAATTTCTTGAGGGATGAAATTAACATAGATTGAACAAATCCCTGACTAAGCAGCTTTTGGGACAGTGTTTTTGCTCTGTTCAAAAAATCAATATACAGATGGCCAGAAAAATAGTTTTATTTTTACAAAGCAAGAAAGCCAAATGTCGAACACTTACATGAACTCTCACAAAGTCCTGACTATTGTATGTTGGTTAAACACTTAGAGTCCTACCGAAAACTAAAGTATACCAGTTTTTATCTGCCAATTCTTATACATCTACAGTACAGTAGTATATGCGTCACTGTGATTACTGAACAGAATTTAAGACTCCTGAGATAGGGGTGTTTCTGTGAACTGTAAATCAAAAATCTTACGGTGAAAATTTTCAAAATTTTTTTTAGAAATATATTAGTACATAATTGTTTCATACTTCAAATTTAAAGAAAATTGGTTGTATGGAAAAATTTTTTGTTAACCCGGGTCTACTACCTTAAGTTCAAGGTTTCAGCAGAATGTCGAGCAATGCAACATTCATGTCAGTTTACCCATTGATACAGGATTGTCAACAAACATTCAATTATCTGTCAAAGTGTTCTTACAATCGCTTTTATTCAGTGCTTAACAAAAAGACTTAACAGAACAGACAATCAGAACACTTAAACAGGCACAGGGCACTAATCGAGTCAAAAGTAAGAAAACTTGACATAATAAAATCATGAGATGTGGGCACAATAAACTTATGGTCAGAATAATAATGTGGAATTACAATAAATAAAAATGCCCAAATTTGAATGTATGATAGTGCATCCATGTAAGAAATATCTCAAGAACAAGTACACCATAACTGAAATGTATATAGAGTATCTATCTCTCTTACGAAATATAGAATGTATAGCAATTTTTCTTGATATATCAGTAGATTTTTGTCAGGCAAAATGACAGTATATCGTAGATAGCATTACATGACTGGTAAACGGAAAAAACAAAAGGAACAACAAATGTATTATAAAAAGAGTATAATAAACACAAAGAAAAAAAATCATAATAGTAGAATCAGTATTTGAATATCTACGAAATTTACTTTCAGTGGTAGCTTTCGGTGGTTTAGCTGTTGGTGTAGCATTGTTAGTTTCTATTATTGGTGGAACTCTTACACAGGTATTTTTACGCCCAACAACACAACTCAAATAGTGGACTTTTATCTAGGGGATAACTTTATTCACATATTTAACCCATATGTAGGAGAAACTCTATACGAATTTACAAATTGGACAATAATGTAGATGATATTGAAGGAGAGCTTGTTGCAAGGCAACTACTATATAATGTAGCACTATCTAAACATGTTATGAAAGTAGAGAACAAACGTACAATAGTGTTTTCGGGCTAGGGAGTAGAACAATTTATATCACAAATTGAAAATGATATGACCTAATTTCCTAAGAATCGTCTCTTTTCAGTCATTTGTCTGTTCGTCCATTGGCCGCTGTTTACTTTTCATTCAACGATCTTCTTCTCTGAAACTTGTAAGTCATAGTGAACCAAAATAAGTCACAATAGCCCTTGTTCCAAGCTGGAGGCAATCTTTGGTTAGGTACAATAATCAAAATAAAAAAAACGAAACTTGAAGGGAACCAACAAAAATTATTGTTGCCAAGGTTGAATCTGATATGTCCAGTGGTTTGAGAGGAGCTTATATTTAAATGCAATTCCCATAGGGTCTTTTGTCAAAGTATGTTACAACCAGGCGGACATCTTGGCTAAGATACTTTAGAAAGTTTAAAATAGGACCATATCGAAAGGGAATTCAACGAAACTTATTCACAATAGAATATGGGATCCCCCTCCTATAAAATATTGTGTTAATAACATTCGTATCTCAAAAGAAATTACATCTGACAACATATTTTAACATTAAACTGTATGGCCTTTCTGACTACCAAAGGCCATAGTTCAGGTGAGCTTTACACCTTTTTTAGTATATGATATATAGATATCTTTTCTCTTGACGATTAACAATATATCTCTTGATTCATATTAAAAGGTTGCATTACTGTGCGTACATAGACAAACAAAAATATTTTGAAATTTCACTTGGCCATTTCATATAGCGTCCACTTTACCGCGAATTAGCTCCTTTTGTCTCGCAAAAATTGTTTAATCAGAAGACTTTGCAACATATCTCCGTTAAAAAACATGGTAATATATATATATACCTTTTCTCGTTGTAACAAACAGATCATATCATAAAGTATTTATTTTAAACAAATTGCCTTTCCATACTTTTATCGTGAATTCCATGTAGATTAAGGTGACAGAATGGCCAAAAGTTAAATTTGATATCAATTCTAAAATGATAAGCATGCCATGGTAAACCATAGTTTTTATTACAGATTCCAGTTTAATAGGATTCTTTCAATAATTGTGCCAACTTACAACGAAATATGGATATGAATGTTAGTGTCTATCTAACTTAAGAACAGGGGGAGATATATTTTAATATCCTAACTTTTCACTTGGTCCATTTTTGACCAGTACATAAATACTAATTTTCAGCTCACCTGGCCTATAAGGCCATGTGAGCTTTTGCCATCACTTTACGTCCGTCGTCTGTCGTCCGTCCGTCAACAATTTCAAAAATCTTCTCCTCTGAAACCATGGCCAATTGAAACTAAACTTGACCTGAATCATCTCCAGGGTATGCAGTTTCAAAATTGTGTTCCATTAGTCCGAAGATCAAACTACATGACCGCTGTTACTAAAAATACAACATAGGGGTAAATTGCAGTTTTTTGCAAATAACTCAAACACCGTTACAGATATCAAAAATCTGACATGGAGTCAAAATGTTAAGCATGGCAAGATCTACCCGCCATGCAATTTTAAAGAAAATCCGAAAACGCATCTTGGAGTTATTGCCCTCTTTCCGCATAATTTACAGAATTTTATTTTCTTTTATTTCTTATCTACCCACCTGGTAATTTTTAATTAAGCAATTTTATACTTTTTTTCATTAATTTCAAAAATCTTCTCCTCTGAAGCCACTGAGTCAATTGTTACCAAACTTACATGAATCATCAATAGGGTAAACAGTTCAAAATTGTGTTCAATTAATCCGAAGACAAAGCAACATGGTTTATGTTACTAAAATTAGAACAAAGAGGGTAAATTGCATTTTTTTGCATATAACTCAATAACCATTACAGATATAAAAAATGTTACGATGTGAAAATATTAAGCATGTCTAGATCTATCTGCGCTGCAATTTTACAGAAAATCCGATGTTGTAGTAATTGCCTTTTTTCCGTAAAATTTTCAAAATGTTATTGTATTTTATTTTTTGTTTCAAAAATGTAACCGATAGAGGTCAATTGTAAATTGCAAAAAGGTTCAGCATATCAAGATCTACCCACCCTGAAAATTTGAAAAAAATCAAAAACATTGTAGGAGTTATTGCCCTTTTTCACAGAATTTTTAAAATTTTCATATTTTTTCGTCATTTATTTCCAAAAATATAGAAGATAAATGTTAAGTGTAAACTGATAAAATGTTTGCGATGCTGTTGCGACTTCAAAACTGGTGTTGAAAATTGTTCGTTGACCACCTTTTTCAAAATGGTCGCCAAAAAAGGCGGGATAATTCAACATTGTCCGATTTCAATAAGATTTTGTTTCAAAAATAGATATTGATGTTGCGACTTCGAAACCAGTGTTGAAAATCGTTTGTTGACCGCCATTTTCAAAATGGCCGTAAAAAAGGCGGGAAAATTCAAAATGTCCGATTTCAATGAAATTTCATTTCCAAATAGATACTGATGTTGCGATTTCAAAACCAGTGTTGAAAATTGTTTGTTAAAATGGCTGCCAAAAAAGGCGGGAAAATCCTACATTGTCCGATTTCAATGAAATTTGGTTTCCAAATAGATATTTTAAACAAGTTTCTAATTTCTAATATGTTATTGTTAAACCAAAAATTTAATATTATGTTTTTTTTAACATTTTACACATCTGTTTTACTTGTATAAAGCTATATGATTTTATATTAATATTTCATGTATTTATTAAAATTGTTCAATAAACCCAACAGTTCTCGCCACAATATAGCTGAAATATTGCTGAAGTTGGCGTATAACATCAATCGATCAAGCCAAATAGATATTGATGTTGAGACTTCAAAACCTGATTTTAGGTTTAGATTTTATCCGCACTAAACAGACATAAGTTGTCGAAATGCGCATATGCAGAATTAAAATTCACAGTAACTTCGGTATTTAGTTATTTCTTACCACTGGGTCCATGCCTCTGCTGGTGGACTGTTAGTCCCCGAGGGTATTCACCAGCCCAGTAGTCAGTACTTCGGTACTGACCCGAAAGCCGAATCTATTTGGAACCTTACAATATCTAAATTTTTGTACATTTTGTGGAAAACTAAAGAGTATCTACCTCATGCATAGCTCTGTCCTTAGCTGATTTTGGCTTTACATTTAGATCATATTGGTTATTTGTTCTCTATCAGTTTTTAAACATCTTTGAGTTGATGGTCTTCCAACCGTTTTGATTTTATCTGCACTGAAGAGACATAAGTTGTCGAAATGCGCATATGCAGAATTAAAATTCACAGTAACTTCGGTATTTAGTTATTTGAAAATTGTTCGTTGACCGCCATTTCAAAATGGCCGCCAAAAAAGGCGTTATTCCTTTGCTTGTTTTTTACCATGTATTTGTAGAGACTTTGTCTCATGTGCATTTACTTCATATCCTTTCATTCACCATGAATTCAATATTGCATGATTTCAATGAAATTTGATTTCCAAATAGGTGTTGATTTCTTAACTTCAAAAATGATGTTGACCTCGATTTTCAAAATAGCCGCCAGAAAGGCGGAAAATTTAACATTGTTCGATGTGGTAACTCAAAAATATGGTTTTGAAAATTGTTGTTGACCGCCATTTACAAAATTATGTCTCAACTTCAAAACTGGTGTCGAAAGTGGTCCTTAGCAAGAAAAAAAAGCCCAACAAAGAAATATAGTAAAACACAATCAGACTTTAAATACAGTTCAAGATATTGGTGGTGATTGAGCTACCAAAGTCTGAGATAAGTTCAATTGTATAACTTGCAATGTTAGCTTAATTGTGGCAACTGAAAGCCAGGTGAGCGATACAGGCTCCTGGGAGCCTCTGGTTTTTTATTTGATATTCTTGGGAACCAAAGTATACCGGCATAAGAAACAACAAAGTCGAAATAAAACATGAAATACCACAACTTAAGTAAATATAAATTTTGTGTCTATTTAGCTTCTCTGACAACTTGTTTCTCGTCACAGTGTTTAAAAAAATGTTCATTGTAGATCACGGGAACAATATTATCTGCAATTGGAGGTCCACTTACTGGACTATTTCTACTTGGCTGTTTTTGTCCATGGGCTAATTCAAAGGTAATATGCTATGTTTAAATCACAACAAACTAATTGGCCTTACAATCTCACTACAAACTTACTATGAGATATGAGTAAAGCTCATTAATGAAGGCCTATGGTGACTTCAAGATGAACATCGACAAAAGAGCTGTTCCATTGCTTTGTTTAACCTTAATTTGTAGATACTTTGTCTCATATGCATTTACTCCATATACCTTCATTAAAAATATTTCAGGAATACTGAAATTATGCATCACAATATTTGTTTGCGTGTGTAAAGCACCAGGTATAATTTTTATCAAATACAAGCAAAGCAATTGAAAAGTTATGAGGATTTTTGCATCAACATTGTGTAGATATAACAATCGTTGTCAAGGTTAATACCATTTACCTTATTTTCTCTTCCTTTTAAAGAATTAGTACCCAATTATTGTTTTAAGTTTCTGTCTTTACGATCTATTTTTTTATTCTAGATATTGAAAAAATAAGTTCAGCAACTTATTGCATTCTTATGACATTCATCATGTTATACTTTTATTTATATTGTTGTCAACCATGTATAATTCACAGGGAGCATTTGTTGGTACAATAACAGGAATAGCCCTTATTACATGGATAACGACTGGACAATATACATCACCAAATGTACGGAAACCCGTCCCCCTACCATCAGCACCCATCGACCAATGTTTTATACAGGATGTAAACTCTACTGCTAATACAACCTCACAAATGTCCATGATGACATATGATGTTACAACGGATATAATATCATCTACTGCAGCTTCTGTTCAAACTAAATTGCCGTATGTATATTTTCTTATTCAATGTGAGGTAAACTGTGTGCTACTTTTACATGACTTTTGCTTTACTCGAATGAGGCCATCTTTTCATAAGGGCTTACACAGCAAAAAGAAAATCATTTAGCCCAGTCCTTTAATTTCAGCTTCTAATAAAAAGACGATATACTTTCTCTGAATATTCCTAGGTTTAAGGAAACTAAATTCACAGTAACTTCGGTATTTTGTTACTTACATGTATATCAGGTCTAACCCAATGAGCTCTACTGAAGCACCTACTTCATCTTGGTACATAGATCTTTTGTTGTATGGTGACGAATATAGACGTTACAAATCTAAATTATGTGATAAACGTTATAATTTTAAATTTTCAATTATTAATTTTCCATATCTTAGTTGCAATATATTTACCTCTCCAGCGTATGGAGTCAGTCGAAGATTTGTAGTGAACATTTCATAATTCATAACTGTTGAGCATGTATTTTGTACACTGATTTTTAAAAGGAAAATCAAAGTCCCGAAAGCTGATGAGTCAGGGATTTATTCAGACTTTGAATCTTTTATCCCTTAAGAAATTTTATGGCCATCATCTTTACATGATTGAACGATATGACGAGTCGGTCCAAATGAAATCAGACTCTGTCTGATAGATTTGCAGACTTGACAATAGCGACTTTGATTTAACCCTAGACTGACAGTGTGGCGGGTACTGTCGGCAGAGGTTGAGCTGTCTTCTAGAGCAATTGGTGTCACTCTCAGTTCAATGTGAGTGCCTTGGTTTTAAACGTTGTGGTTTTAAATCTGCGTCTTGCAGCTATCTATAGTCATTGTTTTTGTGTAAATGTTTTAGCAATGTTTCTGTTGTAAATATCAATTTTTTGTTCCTACGGTATTCTACTGCCGTTGTTTCTTCTGATTATAAAACTCATTTGAGAAGAATTACTTAGACATTAACTACACAGGAATCAATTGAAACTTTTATAACTGTAGTATTGAATGCATGAAATACAATTAGCAAATATTACCGTCAACCAAAGTATATCAAATTATCATAGGAACATATCGACAAATCATCAGAGAAAAGCATTTCTGGCTCACGCGCTTGCACTGCATGTCATTTGCCAACTGTTTAGACTAATTTAATGTTAATGTAAGTAAGGCTATTAACTTTGTCCCAATGCGGAGATATATATTCAAATGCATACGGAAGGGGCACTGTTAAAAAATAAGTTTACATATTCGCAATGTACTATAAAGTCAGTCGAAAAACTGACTTTCGAAATGCAGTTTTTTGGACTGTAAAGCTGCAAAATTGACGCGCATATATTTTGACGACCATCAATATATTTGGAATGATAATAATTACGGCGACGGATTTTGCCCCGAGCTTAAAAAATACAAGCTCTATACCAAGAACTTGTGAAACAATTGCTCCACTCTACTTTGTCAATAGATTATTTATTTAATGCTAACACGACAATAGCTTACTAGTAATGGAATGTTGCAGTAAAGGTGGATTATATTATTTCCTCAAAAGCTCACCACAATTAAGTCTAATACAAAATGTTTGTCCACCAACTAGTTCTATTATATTTTTTTTACCGTGTATGTACACAGAGTAATAGTGTGAAAGAACCAATGAAAGGATATGGATTAACTCAACATAAGACAAAGTCTCTAAATGCACATGAGACAAAGCGTTGTACCATTGTTTGTCTTTACCTATTTTGTAAAGACTTCGTCTCATGTGTATTTACTTCATATCTTTCATTGTTAATCTTCGCAAACATGGCAAAAAGGAAACAATTGAACAATGCTTAGATTTGTGTTCTACATTTTGAAATCGACATTGACTTAATCAATGAGCTTGGCTGGTACTTCATATTAAGTTTGAGACGGCCCCTACCACGGTTAGAACGGCATTCATTGCTAGATGTCCTGCAATAGAACATATATGTCTTTTTTATCCCATGAATGCATAAAATTATCTGGCAGAGTGTTCGTACAATTTCTATCATCCAGTGCCCAGAAAAAAAAGACTAATAAAGAACGCTCACAACAAATAAACAACCACAGGGCATTCATCGGATCATCTGTAAAACATGAGATGTGGGCCTTATACACAGGCGGTCTGAAAAAGACTATGAATTATTAAAGATATGAAAATATGTTATGGACGAATGTCAGAAACTGAAGTGTGCCATTCTGATTGCTTCTGTAGCTCATATTTAGTATGAAGCTTATAATAAGAATGAAGCGAAATCCAATTGAGGACAAGAGGATAGAACAGCTCATAAATTGGTAGGAGTAAAATTATATGATAAATACGGCAAAAAGTTAAAAAGTTAAGTATTAACGATCTTTTGATATATCATATTTACAGAACTGGTATAGACTATTTTTATTCCATCGCCTACCCATGGTTCGGTATCATTGGTATATTTACGGTAATTATAGTGGGCAGTATTACCAGTTTCCTTACAGGTTAGAGCTTTATTCGAACGTGTTATGTAGCATGAGCTTAGGAAATGTAATGTTTTACGTACAATGATACTTACTGTATTCACTGAATTGATGCTTTGGTTCTTGGACTGTAGGCATAAATACCGGTTTCCTGATATATTAAACCAAACTTGTTAGAAAATTTGGTACACCAAAACAAACATTTACTTTCACCTTTATAAGGGGTGACAATTATAGATTATTACATGGCATTTTTTCATATCACACCCTTTATCAGTCTAATGTCGTAATATCAGTCCGAGAGCAGACAGATTCGAGGGCTGATGAAAAATATGATATGAAAAATGCCATGTGGTGATAATTTTATCATATACTTCAGCTGTAAAAGAAATTTTCAGCTGAAAAATACATTCATAATTATATAAAGCAGTATTAGTATTTTGTTATTATATTTTATTCGATGTGGCGATATCGTTCTCAATGTTTATCGTTTTACGGAAATACACGAACTTGAGTGTGATAAAGCTTCCGAGTAGTGACGGAAAGACATGCGATAATTATGGGAAGCAGTTAATAACGATGTCATATCAGCCCGCTTCGTCAATTTTTGTTGAAATTATCTTGTTTTATTCAGGAGTATATATTATTTTAACTAAGCTTATGATAATAAGACTAATTAAATAGCATATAATTAAGTCTCCCAAACGAAGTTTGTGGAGACTTATAGTGTTTGCTCCGTTTCTTCTTCTTATTATTATTATTCTTTCTTTCTTTCTTTCTTTTTCTTCTCCCGCAAGTGTGTCCGCACTCGTTCTCGGCCATCTTACCACCGATCTTAATGAAACTTGACATAGTGATAAAGGACCATGTGAAGTTGTGCAATCCGGTCTTGAAATTTTCAAAATGGCCGCCGTTGCCATGGAAAGTGAAAAAAGGCGGGAAAATTCAAAGTGCTCCAAATTGGACAAAATTTTACAGGAAGATTGTACAAGATGTGTTAAACATATTTTTGGGTCAAAATTTTCCAAAATGGCGGCCGTTGCCATGGAAACTGAAAAAAGGCGGGAAAATTAAAAGTGCTCAAATTGGATGAAATTTTACAGGAAGATTGTACAAGTTGTGTAGAACATATTTTGAGTCAAAATTTTTCAAAATGGCGGCCGTTGCCATGGAAATTTAAAAAAGGCGGGAAAATTAAAAGTGCTCAAAATTGGATGAAATTTTACAGGAAGATTGAACAAATTGTGTAGAACATATTATTGAGTCAAAACTATTCAAAATGGCAGCTGTTGCCATGGAAACTGAAAAAAGGCGGGAAAATTAAAAGTGTTCCAAATTTTAATGAAATTTTGAGGGAAGATTGTACAAGTTATTTGGAACTTATTATTTGGTTAAAATTTTTCAAAATAGCTGCAGTTGCCATGGAAACTGGAAAAAGGCTGGAACATTAAAAGTGCTCCAAATTGGATTAAATTTTACAGAAAGATTATGCAAGTTTGATTGGAACTTATTTTGGGGTCAAAATTATTCAAAATGGCGGCTATGTCCACTTTTGAAATTTAAGGGATTTCGTTTGGGAGACTTTGTGTTTGCATCCAAACACAGTTTTTACTTGTTATTAGTGTAATTACAATATTTCACGAACTGCATCAAAATTCAGCAAATAGGAAAAAAGACCAGCTCATAATGAAATCATTTGTTAACAATTGCTAAAGCTTTGTACTTTTACAATGAAAAAGATATCGGCTTTCGACATTTTTTAAGAATGATTTACTAACTGAATAAAGTACATAAAATTAATTTTATTTACGCGGGTCGCAAGTGAAGTGACTTCCTTTGCTGAATAAAGTCTCACATAAATGGTAATAATTACAACTTAAACGGTATTTATGTACATTATAACAATCAACTCTTTGTATAACGTTAATGAAAGTGTTCCATCATATGCTGGTAACAAGAACTATGTATTTTTTCAGGGCATACGAAACCTGACCAATCAAATCCTATGTACTTAATCTGTATCGTTGATGAACTCTTCTTCTTCTTACCAAAAGTTGTAAAGACCTTCCTGAAGTTTGGATATAACTATAAGAAGCCTAAGGTATTTGTTTATACTTCTTTAAAAAATCTTTACCTTCATATAAGTAGATGTGAAATGATATTTCTATAGAATGATCTTTATTTGGCACATTTTAAGAGTATTTTTAACATTAACGAGTGTTTAATGTAATTCACAATTGACCAATTGCATGCAACTGAAGCCTTAAGTAAAAGTATAGTAAAACAAATTGTTAGATAATTTTGTCATGTCTTCGCTTTAACTGGAATCATTCATTTTGACAATTTATTCTGGTATACATTAAAAAAATATCTTTTGCAACCTTAAACATTACCAGGGGTTTCTGAAAATGTAAGCTTTAAAGCTATATGGTGTGTAAGTCTAGTCATGTTACACTTCGGATACACAGTAAAATAGGAATTCAAATTCGTTTTGTGCCCAATCATGACGTTTGTTGATAAACAAACGCTGCAGTGTTTGCTTGAACTATGTTTCATTTTTAAGAAATTGTGAAACGATCTCTCGTGAGGTTAAATTGTTTTAACGTTAGGAATATATTTATGAAATCTTAAATTAATCGTCAAATTCGTTGCATTGTGAAGCTGTTGTAGAAAGGAAGACCTTGAGGCTGATAGAAAAAAATCCTTCCGTTAATGAAACACCAATTACGATTCCATTTCATTTCCTAACCCTTCAATTTATAGTACAGATATTCTCAGTAAATTTGTACTTAATATACTTCCATTATGACTGCCTGTTTTACCTTTTCATCTATATTTCACTTAATATGTGGCTATAAATATATGTTAAAGTATAGTGGATAGCTAAACGATGTTTAGTGTGGCCTATCCGTTTGTAAAAAATGGCTTACAGTTACTATTTTGTTACAATTGTGAATCTTACTTTCTGTTTTCGCAGTTATATGAGAAAGATACAGCATACGATAACACTTTAATGGTTTCTGATCCAGAAAATGATCTACAACTTCAAGATAAACAATTAATCCCAAAGAATAAGGAAACTGTAATTTTGAACAACGTGTTAGAATCTGGAAATATTACAGGAAAGACGTCAATAGATGAAGCCAACAATTTCAACAGAATGGAGAAAAATGGCAGCTTACCGCTTCTCAATAAAGATCATTCTGAAGAAGATTGTATTGATTTAGATAGACATAAAATCCCATAGTCTTGTAATTACAGTGCACAGTGTCTGTAGTGTTAAAATCATGTAGTGTGTTCTTGAAATTGTCATCTATGTGAAATATTGCAAACTTAAAAGTATATATTCGAATGCTTGGATTAGACAGGAAGATAGTAAATAAATATTGAATGTGACATTTTATCTCTGTCATTTTAGTAGTCAATTTTCAAATTTCTAAATATATATAACCTTTTGTGATCATACATTATATCTAAGATGCAAGAACTATTTCAATCCTGTCCCAAATACCCTCGAATGATATAGTCATACTGTATGCATTATATGGTAAATTGGCAAATTCCATGAATAACTACCATAAAATACTATATGAATATAAAAGAGCATTCTATTTCCTCCACCTTGTAGACCAAGCTTCCTCGTGATAAACTAAAGTCACTAATCAAAGGTATCTCTCTAAAAGCCTTTGCCGATTAAAAAATGTTTTATTGGGTTTTAAATCCACATTTTTTTTTTCAAAAACCAATTTAAATGGAAAAGTATGCTATGAAAAACAGGTGTGCAGTATGCTTGATTTTCTTATTGGTACATATTTGCCATATTTCGAGGTGTTATTTATCAACATATCAACAGAAAGTTGAAACATCAATGTGACAATATTGTGCTCCTTTACTCTCAGACTTGTTTTTATATTCTTACGAGTCTGAATTTCTTCAGGGACTCCTAAAAGATCATAAAATGAAAGATGCTAGATCCTTTTATCTCGCTTATAGATATATTGATGATTTTTTTCCAATTAATAACGCATATGTTGTTAAATGGATCTCATTGATATATCCTCCAAAACTAGAGATAAAGGAAACGATAAAAAAACAACAAGATCGATTTTTTTGGGCTTGCATCTCGAATTTGACAAACATTGCCATCTCAGTACTTAACGTTACGACAATTTCACAATTATCAATTTCCCTTACACTTCAGTGGTACTCCAGCTCTTTCTGCTAATGAAGAAGTTTCACAGTTGATTCGTTACATGAGAGCTGACAAAAATTATACAGACTTTCTCTTTAGACATAGTCATCTCCGTGACCACTCATTAATAAATGAACAAATAAAGGGATATGGAGTAAATGTATATGGGACACAATTTATACGGTAAGAGTAAGCAAATGGAACAACGCTTTCATTATTGTTCTTTATCTTGAATTCAACACGAGGCCTTCAACAAAAAGCAAACACTCCTACCTCATAGTAAGTTCACAACGGCCCCTAGCACAGGTTTGAGCGGAATTCACTTGATAAATGTTGAACAACGCTAAATTCTTGTATCCTTTTTTCATTGATGCGGTATCGTCAACAAGCATAGCAGATCGGGAAAAGTTTTCTGACAAACACTGTCATCCTTTTCCCAACAAAAGGGAACAATACCATACAACATATAAACGATGACAAACACTCAACGAGTTGATAGTAAGGAAACTTGGGAAGTAAAATCGGTATATGTGGGCAATATATATACACATGGCTAGAAAAATAGTTGCATTTTTAGGGCTCCAAACAATTCCTTTTCGAACGACCATTAAAAAATTCTTTAAAAGATATCAGTCCCTTATAGAAAAACTTGAAGTTTCGGTCCGAATCTGATTCAAGATTATTTATTTTTCACTTAATACTGGGATGTAATTTCTTTTAACTGTCTACGACCGTTCAATAGCAATTGCAGTTGAGTTGCAACCAGACACCACCGCAATGGAAAGGGGGGTGTGGTGCGCCAAAAAACCAGTTTAACCCACTCTTTCTTTTGAAAAGCCTGTACCGTGTCAGGACTACTGCGATCGACGTTTGTTCCGGTGGTGCCCACCTGCTTTGTCTTTTTGCCTCATGTACTTTGGCTCGATAATTCTGCTACTAACCCCATTAATTAGTAAAGTGAGTGAGAACCAAACCGTCAGTCAGAACATCGGATACACCAAAAAACATGGACACCACATGAGTACAGGACAGAAACAAATTGAAGCCATATGCAGATGAACAACACAGACCCAATAAAAGCATGGGTGAGATCAGATTCACCTTCAGAGTAAGCATCTCCTGCTTCTTATAAGACACCCTCCGATTTGAACATGTCGGTAGTAAAGTAAAATTAGGTAGAGGAAAAACAAACTTAAAGATTGTCTTTAAATGCAGTGTGAGGTTGGAAAAACGATTCACCGTGTTAAGATGTATGCTCTTTATTTTTCTTAGATATGGTGTACTTGTGCAAGGGATTATATCTCATATGTACACTTTGTTTATAACTATTATCTAAATTTATGCAAATTCTAAAACCTAAGGTTCAAATTCCTCCACATTTTTCCTTTGCTATATTTGATATAACTGATTATTCTGATTTCGTTTGGTTATATGCATTTTATACATGTTTTGAAATTGTTGATACCCTATGTTTGGGTTCTAGTGATGAGGAATTAATTTCCGAAATGGCCATACGGCTCCTTAATATTTATTGCAGTTGGATTTAACATATGTGTTATGGTCTCATGTTTATTTACTCCATATCCTTTCGTAATGTATTTAGTTGTCAAGGGAAAGATTTGTTGTCATCTGGGAAATAAATATCCCATAGCGATTCTCAAGCTCGTGATGTTGACTGTAAAACTTATGTAGTAATGATTTTAAGTTATTGGTAACATAACTTTGCTTACGTAGTATATTTTTAAGCAACGGAGATCTATCAAGGAAGTCAGTGTATCGATCACAAGCTCTTGAGCAGCGATTGAGGTGTGCGATGTAAACTCCATATACTGGCGCTTTTTGAATGTTGATACAAAGAAAAGGGAAGTTGTCTATTGGAACAGTGAAGTCATCGCGTGTGTACCTCTGTTGTCAATTTCAAGATAAAGGTCAAGAGCAAGGCCGATGTGGAAGTATCTGTAGTATCCTGAATTTCGATATCTTTTGGATGGATAAGTACATCGGCAAACGAATACCGAAGCAAAAATGATGAAAGGGGGAATTCCAAAATCCAAAATCACGGCATTCATATCACGATCACCAAAGTGAGGGTTGATTAGTGATAAAATATCATCTATATAATGGAAGCTGTAATTAAAGGCCAGTTCTTATCTTAATTTTGAAAAAACCCTTCAATAAATTTAGCCTCAAAAGAGTGGAGAAACAAATCGGTTAAAAGAGTTTATGCCTATTTGAATTCCGATGGTCTGTTCAAAAACATATCAAAATTTTACAATTTTTTTTTAAAACAAAAGAGTATCTTCCTCATGCATAGCTCTGTCCTAAGCTAAAATTTGGCTTTTCTATTTAGATCATTTTGTTTATTTGTTCTCTGTCAGTTTTTACACGTTTTTAGGTTAATGCACTTCCTAATGTTTTGGTTTGATCTGCACTGATGAGACATAAGTTGTATAAATGCGCATATGCAGAAAATAAATTAACAGTAACTTCGGTATTTTGTTATTTAATATGTAAAATGTTGTTGTGTTTTCTGTTAACGTTTAAGATGTCTGTAGATAAGGGTTAAGGTTAGGGTTACGTGTATATGTGTGAATGGGTTTTAAGCCCATCCCGTCGCTGAAAGGAACCACTTATCATGGACTTTACAATTACATGCCGCAAATCTTTAGAGAACTGCACAAGAAAACACAAATGAAAAAAGGACAAACGAAAATAACAATAGGAACACGGGAAAGCGGACTTTGTAACAGCATTAGCAAATTTAACACCACATTGCCACTTTCCAGTAGTGAACTTCCCGATTTTGAGCAGTAATATTCCCACATCTCCGGCATATGGCGTGTACATTTCACAACTAATTCGGTTTTGCCATGCCTGTTATTTGAACACCGATTTCATCAACAGTCAAAAACTTATACATCAAGAGTATGTTCGGTCACTGTTGCCATTGTCATTACAGAAGTTGTACGGTCGTCACCACGATTTGACAGACCGTTACAATGTTTCCATTTCACAAATGAGAATAGATATCTTTTGGCAGATCAAGAGTTTATTACCGGACTGACTAAGACAGCCTGTGACAAAACCGGACTTTTCACACTGGCAGTGTAGCCACGCATGGAGCAGATCATGCTTACCCTTCTGGAGCACCTGACGATACCTCAGTTTTTATAGGGGTTTACACTGCTAGTGCTTGAGTTATGTGGTGATCTTGTTCATTTTTTATATTAGTTTTGTCTTTATCATACACTCTCGATTCGTGTTGGATATGAGTTACCGTGATTTTGGATTTTATGATTTTAGAATTCCATTTCCTAATTCTTGATTCGGTATTCGTTTGCCGATGTACTCTATAAATCTCAAAAAACATGGGAATGTTAACATACACTCAAGAAGGAGTAGCTCTGAAAATAAAATAGAAATATTCACAAGCACTCATAGGAGTTACTCTGAGAATACCATGAACATGTATTAACTTTGCAGTAAGTATCTCTGAGAAAACTTGGACATGCTCGCATGAACTTTGCAAGAAGTTACTCTTATATGTTCTCGAGTAACTCTGGTAATAACATAGGAGTATTTAAATGAAATGGATGTGATGTTGTTATCTTGACATTAACCACATTTCCTTTCTTTTTCATATTCACTCTTTAAGGAGTAACTCTGGCAATACCATGGGAGTATTTACATGAACTCTGTAAGAAGTAACTCTGGGAATAACATTGGATTGTTTACATTCACTCTGTAAGGAGTAACTCTGGCAATGACATGAGAGTGTTAACATGATTTCTGTAAGGAGTAACGCAGAGAGTAACATGGACATGTTCAAGAGAACCTTGTAAGAAGTGATTCGGAGAAAAACGTGGACATGGTCTCGTGAACTTTGTAAAGAGTAATTATGAAAAAAAATACAGACATGTTTACAAGAACTCTGTAAAGAGTAACAATGAGAGTAACATGGACATGTTCTCGAGAGCTCTGTATGGAGTAACTCCGATAGGGTAAAATAGACATGTTTAACGTGAACTGTGTAAAGAGTTACTCTGAGGAGAACTTGGAGATGTTCACATGACTTCTGTAAGGAGTAACACTGAGCATAAGATGGACATGTTTGCATGAACTCTGTAAGGAGTAACTCTGCGGAGAACATGGACATGTTGACGAGAACTCTGTAAGGAGTAACTCTGAGAGTAATATGGGCATATTCACGAGAACATTTTTAGAAGTAACTCTGAGGAGAACTTGGACATGTTGACAAGAACTCTGTAAGGGGCAACTCTGCAAATATTATGGACAGCTTAACACTAACTGTAACGAGTAACACTGAGAATAATATAGACAGCTTAACACTTACTCTTTCACAAATATCACTGAGAGTAGCATGGGTATGTTCTCATTTTCTTTGTAAGGAGTTACACTCAGGAAAAATATGAAAATATATATGCTTTACAATGGCCACGTATTAACCATAGAACTAAATTATAATGGTATAGTTGGCCGCAATTTAAAAGTAAAAACACAAAAATATACAAATAAAAAAAACATTAAAAAGAATGACCAAAAATGGAAAGATATAACATTTTTTGTCATTTCAGATGTTTTTTTTTTTTTTCATTTGTATATTTTTGTGTTTTTTACTTTTCAATCGTGACCAAATATACCATTTTTTTTCACACTGAGAATAATCTGGACATATTCGCTTGTAACTCTGAGAGTAACATGGACAGCTTAACCCTTACTCTGTAATGAGTAAAACTGAGAATAACAAGGACATTTTTACATGAATTTTGTAAGAAATAATTCTGGGAATAACATGGAAAATTTCACATGAACTCTGTAAGAAGCTACTATGAAACCGCAAAATATATATTTTGGGTTCATATATGCCTAGTAACAATTCTATTGTTGACTATATTGAGTGTCTAAATTACGCCCATGACGTAATACACGTACTATTCTGAGTATGGAACTGTTATTTTGGCAGGAGATGTTAATGCTCAATATGATACTGTTCCGTTTCATGTTCGTTGCAACATAAATCACATGCATTCAAAGCATTTTTGACTAGAAATTCACTTACAATGTATGTCTGTAAATAAATCATATCTGTGTAAAGGTTATATGTACACTTTTGTTCCTATGCAAACGACAATTGATCATGTTCTTGTGCCTGAATCTTTCTTAGACTGCATATCATCATGTTCTGTTTTTCGGTCATTTGATACCGAAATTGCATCTGATCACTTAGCAATATTCTTTAACTCAGAGATACGATATAGTGTTTGATAAACCGCTAATGGTTGCTTGGAATAAGGCGACGACTGACGAAATAATAAATTATCAGCTTGTTGTCGATGTAGAAATACGCATATTGTTACAAACATTCAGTGTTATTCGTTCAGAGAACGAATTAGAACAGTTTAACGAAGCCATTACAGAAACATTACATAAAGCTGCATCTCAAACTATTCCAATTAAATGCTATAATTCCAAACTAAAACCTTACTGGACTAAGGAAGTTCGAGTTGCACATAAAACTGCCAGAAACTTGCGGAATGTTTGGATAGATCAATTAGACCTAGAGGCATGCGAAAAGAGTCTTATAAAAACTATAAATTTGCGAAGCGAGAATTCACCAAAATTCAAAATGCCGCATATTTTACATACCGAGACAAAATTGCAGAGCAAATTAACGAAGCTGCCGAGTGTGACTCAAGACTATTTTGGAAAGTATGGAATGGACGAAATAGGAAAAAGACACCCCTATGTAGTGAAATCCGTGTCAACGACAATGCTTATCGAAGTCCGCATGAAAATACAGACGCATTCAGGAAATATTATGGTGCGATATCAGATTCAGTTGATGAACGGTACAGTGAATCATGTGGACTCATAAGTGATACAACTGAAAACATAGTTTAAAATGGTGATTTTTCGTTTGAAGAAATACATACTTCTTTAAAA
>MJUU01022166.1:614-40108 GCA_002080025.1 Modiolus philippinarum
AACTCATATAAAGAGTCGTCGAATCTCTTTGGACCAAATGTAACAAAGTTGAGACTTTTGATAATGAACATTTTTCCCTTTATATAATTTCAGCCATCTATAACGGTTTATGAGTTGAAGCGATAACAAGGCTTAAGGTCATCGGTGACCTTGACCGGTGACCTTTGACCTTGATATTTCTAGATGGCCATATATGACTTATGAACAATGGTGAAGGTTTCAGGTTTCTACGACTTATCGTTTGGGAGTATTTAGCATTAACGGAAACTCAAAATCTTTCAAAGGGCAATAACTCATATAAAGAGTAGTCGAATCTCTTCGGACCAAATGTAACAAAGTTGCGTCTCATTATAATGAACATTTTTCCCATTATATGTTTTCAGCCATCTATTACGGTTTTCGAGTTTAAGCGATAACAAGGGGTAAGGTCAAAGGTCAAAGTCACCGATGACCTTTGACCTTGACATTTTTAAACGTAATTTATATCAACTAAGAATAATGGTGAAGGTCCCATGTCTCTACGACTAACCGTTTAGAAGTTTTAAGCGATGACGGAAATTGAAAATCTTCAAAGGGCAATAACCCCCCAAAAAGTATACCGCACGGTTTCGGACCAAATGTAATGAAGTTCCGTCATGACCTAACGAACATTTTTCCCATTACACTTTATCAGCCATCTTTTACGGTTTTCGAGTTTAAGCGATAACAAGGTTTACAGTGTTCGGGGAGGGAACTCTGTTACTAAAAATAGTTTCGGACGGTGCTGTGATTTTTGAGGTCAGACTCTAATACCGAATGATTATGTGAAGTATCGAAATGATTCGATTTGTAGTTTTCTTACAGCGCGCTTGCGGAAGAAAAAGAATAATAATAATAATAATAATAATAATCAGAAGAATAACAAGAAGGTCTTTCCGACTGGAGTCGTGAAAGACCTTAATAAAAATAATCGGAAGAATTACAAGAAGGTCTTTCCGACTGGAGTCGTGAAAGACCTTAATAATCAGAAGAATAACAAGAAGGTCTTTCCGACTGGAGTCGTGAAAGACCTTAATAATCATAAGAATAACAAGAAGGTCTTTCCGACTGGAGTCGTGAAAGACCTTAATAATAATAATAATAAGAAACGGAGGAATAACAATATGTCGTCCCGACTACGTCTGGGGCGACATAATGATAAGAAACGGGACAAAAACAATAAGTCTCCCAACTTCGTTTGGGAGACTAAATAAAAGAGAAACAGACAAAAACAATATGTCGTCCCGACTACGTCTGGGGCGACATAACAAAGAAACGGAACAATAACAATATGTCTCCCCGACTTCGTCTGGGGCGACATAATAAGAAATGAGTAAAAACAATAAGTCTCCCCAAACTTCGTTTGGGAGACTTAATAATAAGAAACGGAGCAAACACAATATGTCTCCCAAACTTCGTTTGGGGGACATAAATATGGAAAGGCAATCTTCAATGTAACAGAAATGACCTTTTTATCCATGAGAATTTTTTGTACTTTTGTTATTAGATCGTTAATCTTTTTATAATCTCAACTACGGAAAAGGGCGAAAAAATATATTGTACAAAGTTACCGCAGTGAACATTATTTACAGGAAAGGGGAGTTAATTTGCGGCAAAGTAGAAGAAATACGATATTATACATGTACATTATATAATAGTCAATCAATCATGACGTCACAAAGGAAAACCTGTCAAATTACTGTTCTGGTAAAAAATCAACCAAATCTGTATTTAATTGACTCTATTTTTTTTTTCAAAGGCGTGATTGAATTGCGCAGCGCAACAGTGTCTATCTACCTTAAGATGAAGTTAAATCGGCTGAAGTCTTCAACAGTGCATTGTACACATGAAATTATTTTTAAATCGATCATTCAGATTTCAAACATTTAAAGCCCTCCCATCATGCCCATGTAAAAAAAGTAATTAGAACATCCTTGTATACATTTCTGTTACACATGCATCGGAAACATTTGACCTGAGGTCACATGTCGCTATGTGTCCATAGTTTATTTAAATTAAAGCAATATATGAGCTGTATTTTTTGTCTCCCTCGTCCCTGGCATTGCCTTAATTTGCACATTGATCTACTGCAGCTGCCATAAAAATAAAATATAATTCTTTAAATGCGTTTACAATTTCCTTGATGTGATCACTCACGCACAGGGATTTACACAGTATTCATTTTTGCGTATCAATTTTGCGGCACACTCATGAATGTGTAGTATGAAGATATCAATTTTATGATTTTTAGTATAATTTTTATGTATTTGGTTGTATTTAAGTATGCACATCATTGTTCCAGATTTATAATGCTCTAACTTTGTTCTTAAATGTTATAAATATGTAACTGATTTGCCCCTTAATTTGTTAACTGAAGGTAGCAATTGTTTGCTTTATTTCATGCAACAATTCGATATTTGCATTTTAATTTTCTATAACTTAGTTCAAATTTATATACATATGTAATAAAAAAGAAATCGTTTTGCAAAATATCAAACAAATGTTGTTTATTAACACTTTCTAAGCTTTCAAGTTGTAGAATATAAATTTTCTGTTATATTTATTAAAGCAAATATCAGCATAGGTTCACAAAGCATGATGCACGACTAAGGGGGGCCATCTGGGCATGGAATCAGCATGCACTCAAGACACAACTGCATGTCAAATATCAAGTGGCTAGGACTACTGATATAGGCTGTACAAACTGCTTGCTAAAAACTTAAAGTGATCGTTTATGCATGACTAAGGGCCCAGGGCCACCATCTAGGCATGGAATCATAACAATGTACGAGTGTACTCCTCAAGACGCAACTGTATATCAAAGTTCAACTGGCTAGGACTACTGGTCCAGGCTGTACAAACTGCTTGCTAAAAACTTTAAGTGACCTTCATGCGTGACTAGGGGGCCAGGACCACCATCTGGGTGTGGATTCGGTATGCACTACTCAAGAAGCTACTGTATGTCAAATATCAACTGGCTAGGACTACCGGTACAGGCTGCACAAACTGCTTGCTAAAAACTTATAGTGATTGTTCATGCATGACTAAGGGGCCAGGGCCATCATCTTGGCATGGAATCAATATGTTCTCATCAAGACCCAACTGCATGTCAAATACATGTATCAAGTGGCTAGGACTACTGATATAGACTGTACAAACTGTTTAATGAAAACTTAAAGTGATCTTTCATGCGTGACTAAGGGGCCAGGGCCACCATCTGGGTGTGGATTCTGTATGCACTCCTCAAGGCTCTACTGTATGTCAAATATCAAGTGGCTATGGGTCTACTGGTACAGGCTATACTAACTGCTTGCTGAAATCTTAAAGTGACTGTTCATGCATGACTAAGGGGCCAGGGCCATAAACTAAGTAGAGATTTGAGTTGTATCCATACTAACCCAACGGCATATCAAATACTATTGACCTACATGTACAACTAATATAAGCTTGTTTATTCACAATAATTTGCAATTATTGATTCCGCTGCCACGGCCACATGAAACGCTATCCCTGTCTACCTTCTGTGACTTTTTGGTCGCGGGCAAGATACAAATGAGTACACCAGAAAGTTTTTTTGTTGAAAATATGTAAATAGCTGACCTTAATTTGTCGAATGTAAATATTGAGGTCCACAACAGGATAAATATGAAATTCGAATTATGAAAGTACTCCCGATGAAGAGTTTTTTGTGATAAAAAATAAAATAGGACTAACTCGCAACTTTTTTGACTAGTAAAATTTGATAAAAATTAACATGGAATTATAATTAAGGCACAGACCATATGATTTTCAGGGGACGTGGGAATTTCACCTGAGCGGGGAAATTTTTATGACCTGCTTCAAAGGCCAGATTATTTTTATTTCTGATAAACACCATGATAAGATATTTTGTTGAGCAAGGCAGTTTTTTCTAATGGACAAAGTCTGAGCCAGATTAATTTTTTAACCCAGGTGCTAGTCAGAGAATTTCCTTGGGGCCAGAAATTAATTTTCTAATAAAAATTCCAGCCCCCCCCCCCCATAAAATTATGATATTGCGCCTGTTGAACATGTTGAAGAAAATATTTACATTGGTACATGTATAAGATGCGCCTTTTTTGGCATTTATCAAGAAAGACATCTTATAAAAAGTAGAGACAAATTTCGTTGTGTGTACATGTAAATGTACATAATTTACACTATATGAGGTCAATAATGGCTAAAACTATCTTCTTGTGGTCAATAGTGGCTAAAACTATTTTCTTGTTGAAGTAACTGAAGAAAATCACGCATTTTGGTCTTTTAGTCATAGAATTCATTACAATTTTCTAACAGATAAACAATTGTCAGAAATCATGCAGGGATGAATTCCAGAGATGCTGCCGCCACAGAAGAATCATACGAGAAAATGAAATTTTAGCATTTTTAATGACAAATAAAGGGCTACGCCGAGCGCAGCATGATACGACCGCAGAATGCACTAGAAATACAAAATCTCTAATTTTACTGGTAAAATATCTAATTTTATAGGAAAATCTCTAATAATTAGATATTTTACCTCTAAAATTAGATATTTCCTGTAAAATTAGATATTGAAGCTGTTAAATTAGATATTGATGCTGTTAAATTAGATATTGAAGCTGTTAAATTAGGGATGTTTCTATTAAGTTCGAGATGTTCCCATTAAATTAGAGACTTTCCTGTTAAATTAGAGATTTTGCTGTTAAATTAGAGATTTTACCTGTAAAATTAGAGATTTTGTTTTTCTAGTGATGTCGACCATTGAAATTTGAACAACTGTAATTTCAAGTGAGTATGGACACAATAAGGAGATTGACCCAGTAATTTAACTGGACATACACTAGAGAAATTAAAAATGAGCCCTTATGACTCCTGATTCCTCTCTGACCCCTAATAGCTCGGAAACGGTAAGAGCTACACTAGGGAAATTAAAAATTAGCCCTTATGACTCCTGATTCCTCTTTGACCCCTTATAGCTCGGAAACGGTAAGAGCTACACAAAATCCATTGACATACTACTGAAAGCTTATATCAAGAGGAATCCAAAGAAAAAATCCCATCAAAATCTGATCAAAAATAAAATTTCACATTATTTAGATAAAATGCAATTTTGGCCCCTTTGACCCCTTATAGCTCGGAAACGGTAAGAGCTACACCAAATCCGTTGACATACTACTGAAAGCTAATATGAAGAGGAATCCAAAGAAAAAAATCCCATCGAAATCCGAAGAAAAATAAAAATTTTAGGTAATCTGCATGTTTGCAATATTTGCCTTTGGGCCCCTCATAGCTTAGAAAAGAAATGAGTTATCAAAAATCTGATGGTGCAGCGCTATCTTAATTATTCATAAGGAATTCACTCGAAAAACTGCATCAAAATCGGATTAAAAATAAAAAAATTAAAATTTTTGAAATTCGCCCCTTTTGGGCCCCATTTATCTCGTGAACGGTACGTGCCACATGAAATCCGTTGGCATACAACTGATTAGAAATTTCCTCAGGAGCACTTTGAGAGAAACCCCATCAAAATCAGATAAATAATAAAGATTCTACAGTCAAATATGTGAAAACGAAAAATTTAACCCTTTATGGCCCCTTTTTAAGAAACTGGTGGGGCCACAATGACCAAAACTTAGCCAAGCCTTTCCTTTGTGCCAAGGAAGATTGTGTTCAAATTTCATAAAGATTGATCAACTGGAACTTAAGTTATTGACCAAAAACAAAAGTGTCTACAGACAACGACGACGACGACGAAGCCGACAATACCATTATACGACCACAAAAATTTTTTGCGGTCGTATAAAAAGTCGAAAAATGTTTCAACTCGCTTTTCTGGGCGGTCACGATTTAAGACCCCTTTCTGAAATCCTGGCCATGAACTAACCTTTGAAATGAAAGCGTTGGCAAATTGCTGTAGTCATAACTCTATCTACTGTGCATTTCAAATGGTCAAAAAATGGCTAAAACTTTCTTCTTGTGGTCCATTATGGCTAAAACTATCTTCATGATCTTCTTGTTAATATAATTTATTGAACACGCTATACACTGTGTTTGTTGTCTCCCTTTCTTGACCTTGAGATCACTTATTATTATTACTTATTTGTTCTTTTCATCTCCAATCAATGTAATCAAACTTAATAAAATGTTTAGATTTTATCTGCACTGATGAGACATAAGTTGTCGAAATGCGCATATGCAGAAAGTAAATTCACAGTAACTTCGGTATTTAGTTATTATGTATTAATATTCTGCTCCTTTGGGGTGTCGTGGTTGTTGTTGTTGGACGGTGTTCAAGTAAGGCCGTCCTAAATTAATTCTATGTTTAACGTCAACCTAAGACTTCGAACCCTAGGCGGGATGGAGGAAGATAAAAAAAAACAAACAAAAATTTTAAACAAAAAAAAAACTGCAATTATCTTTCACAATTTAAATGCATATACTTGCTTTATAAAAGATTCCACACCTTCATTTTGCTTTTTTAAAATCACAATAAACTATTCATTTCACTTTCTTTGGAAAGTCTTTCATTAATTCCCGACCCGACTGCTAAATGTTTGACTGATATCGCCTGCAACCCGGAATTTTCAGGACAAAACAAAAAAATTTTGTTTGTTTTTTTATTTTCAATAATTTTGAAAAACCTACGTGCGCGGGTGACGTTAAACATAGAATTAATTTAGGACGGCCTAACTGAAGAAAATCACACATTTTGGTCTTTTAGTCATAGAATTCAAAACCATCTAAATAAATATTTGTCTGAGATCAGGGGTGAATTCCAGAAAGGCTGCCGCCACGGCGTCTTTACAAATCGTACGAAAAAATGAACTTAGCAGTAAGTCTTCCAGGGAAAACGTGTCGCCCGAGTAATATTGTGACACATTCGTAATAAAAATATTCTAAGTTTCCATCAAACAGGAAGCTGGTATGCGAGAGATTCCAAACTCTATTACACAGTATAGGACCTCATACTGATACTCCATGTTGAAAAGCAGAAGGCTGGCATATGTAGTTCCTGAGAAAATTATGTGACAGAAATTTTTTGTGACGCCCATGACGACTACAACGGACGCAAGACGACAGATAGTAATCCCTATATGTCACCACTGCGTGAAAGCAGATGACACAAATATTTATTTAGCTGGTATGTTTTAGAAAAAAAATTTCTGTCCCTGATTTTTGCCAAAAAAATTCTCTGACCAGCGTCTTGGTTGAAAAAAAATAATCTGGCCCGGATCCTGTCCATTGGGAAAAAAAGCCTTGCTCAACAAAATTGCCTAGCATAGTGTATATTGAAAAAAAATAATCTGGCCCACGAAGCGGGTGAAAAAAAATTCCCGACTCAGGTAAACCCCCCCCTTGAAAATCAAATGGTCCGTGCCCTATGGATTTCCAAATGTCTTGATTTTATCTGCACTGAAGAGACATAAGTTGTCGAAATGTGCATATGCAGAAACTAATTTACAGTAACTTCGGTATTTTGTTATTTAAGCCCCCTTCTGAATTCCTGGCCATGAACTGACCCTGGAAATGAAAGAGTTGGCAATATGCTGTTGCCATGACTCGATCTACCGGGCATTTCAAATGGAATCATGCACTAGTCGAATAAGCTATCACTTCACTGTTCGCCAGTCAATTAAACAAAGATGAATCGATCAGACTTTTTTTTATACAACTTCCTGCTAACATGGCTTAAGTTAACTATTTTTACCACAGGGAGTTGTCCTAAAACACGCCTATTGCTTATTATGGATTGATTGATGGGATGCAACTGTGTAATAAGTGAGAAAACACAAAGTAGAGTATCAGAGTATTAGTCCCAGGACATTTGATATTCAGGGAAGGGGGCTGGATGTTTCATCCGAGATACAGGAAATTTTATGTGCCCGCTTTAAGAGCCGGATTGTCTTTTTCCCCAATTTTTTTTTATTTTGTTGAGCCAGTTTTTGCTATTGGACAGAGTGAGGGCTAGACTATTTTTTCAACCAAGGTGGTCAGTCCCCCCCCCCCCTAAAAATCATGGTTCGTGAATCATGAGATATTTTTTACGGTAGGCCTGAAACTATTAGAACAATGGAACGAAAATATAGAGACGACCGATAAATCATGCAAATAGCGAATATACTTGGATCGCGCTTCCGTGTTATTGAAATAACAACAGAAGCTACGAATCCATTTTCCATGTGTGAACCAAAAAATAGGCTACCTATCGAAACCGTTCAAACGCATTTATCATGTTTATCAGGGACAGTAAAGTGTCAAAGTCAAGTCGTATTATATGTGCAAACATGCATTCACACGCGCAAAGTAAATATGCCCTACCTTATTTATGATCCTCATAATGTGCATTTTCTGACACTGAAGACTTGGAATGTAGGTCAAGCAAAAGTGTTATAAAATGCTGACCACGTGACATATAGAGGGATTATGAGAAAACGGCAAACTATTTCGTCGACATTTCTTTTAATATCAATCGCAAAAATCCCTAAATATGCAAAATAAAAGCGTGATAATTTGAAGAAAACTGCATATTAATAAAATAAAATATATTTTTCTCCAAAACTTGTCGATCTCCAATAACGACGAAATATGTACCATGCATCTCTGTGTTAAATTCTGAGGTCCACGACGGGGATATTTTGCAACGCTAAACATTTTTTTTTATATATTAGAGATAATAATAAGGTTTTATCACAAGCTGCGTTATTTCATGAATGGCAAAATTTATATTGTTATTGTTTTTATAAGAGTCGCTGATTTAATCAGTCATCTAGTACCTGATGCTAATTTAAAAAGTTCAAAATGACACGGGAGATCATAGGAAGTCTGGTATTTGTCAAATGATGCATGATGACAGTGCTTACAGTTTGTGTTTACAGATAATTGACATAGGGTTAAGAGGTTTTCACTAGTCGACCCATACATTAAGTTTCATAATAACCTCATTATAAATTCCTCCCTACGGTGAGGTTATTATATACTAAATAAAGTTTTTCACAGATTATAAGGAAAACTGAATAGTGTTTTTAGTCTATACAACACTTTATGTAATCTGCGTTTTAATTTGTTAATAACTATTGTATATTTTGGCAACTACCCCTCCAACATGGTACTTGTCCCGGCTTCATCTGTGCGCTTTAATGATGGAGACATTCGGTGCAATTAAACAGATATATCATGAACGTCGGAGTATTAGCGAAAAATACAAGTCTTTGGGTCTAAATTTCCCTCGCCTTTTAGGCTCGGAAAATTTTACCACCCCGTGACTTATATTTTGGCAAATACCCCTCCTTATCATGATATATCTGTTCATTATAAAAAGAAAATTATTGAATACCAAGAATTCTAATGCCTGAATGTATTATTTGGTATAAAAGATTGATTTGTCATCTTACTTTTATATAAAAAAGATGTGGAAATGACTAAATGCACTGCTTAATATACACTATAAAGCTCGTTAGGCCAGTATTTGTAATTTGTGACGTAAAAACATCTTCAAATGCTGCCGCGAAATGGCAGATATATTTAGAAAATGATTTCCAGGTTCATTTATTATATTTTTGAATTTTTGTGAGATTTCGGAACTCTTCGAGTTTTTTCATACTTCAATGGCTAAAGAATATTTACACCAACCTCCAATTCTTATTATTTTTTTATTGTCTTCTATAGCTCATATTGAGACACGTGACAAATTTTCATGAAATTCTTGATATAACCTCCTTACTTGAAGACAAAAGAAATATTCCCGAAGTAAAATAAAGGGAAAATTTAGACTAATCCATTTTCCGTCAATGCTTTAGTATAAAATCACATTGTCCTATATATTTCTTCAAATCATATCTTAAGTCTATAATGTTATATCAATTGAAGTAGATTTCAGATGACTAATCCATTTTCCGTCAATGCTTTAGTCTGAAAGCACATTGTCCTATATATTTCTTCAAACCATTTCTTAAGTCTACAATGTTATATCAATTGAAGTAGATTTCAGATGACTTCAAGATGAAGAATAATAATACAAGCGCTGTTCTATTGCTTTGTTTAACAATGTATTCGGGGAGATTTTGTCTCATGCGCATTTACCAATATCTCGTCATTGCTTATTCAAGAAATCCTTGATGCAAGCAACATCAGAAGCGAGGCTCCCTGAGAGCGTTAGTTTGTTGATATCTGTATGGCACTCGGTAGATGTCCTTGGTACTGGATTTGCCCTCCTATTTTGATATTTATTGGTTAAAGGGTAATTAATGTAACAAAGGGGATAACAGGAAACACCCACAATGGCTGAAAATTACAGTCACATGCCACAACCTGGCAAGGAAATACACATGAAAAACACAAACAAGACAAAGGACATGCGCAAACAACGATAGAGGACTTGGTACCGGCACTAGCAAAAGCCAGCGGCTGACCTTTTTGGACTACTTTTGGATAAAGGCATTCAATATTGTTTGATTCTAATGCCGCTGATGAGAGGTTAATTCTTGAAACACGTGTGCAGCATAACACAATTTACAGTTTTTTATGCAACTTGGGTATTTTTTGTATCTGGTATGTTGATTTAAGTGAAGAACATATTTTATCTGAATCAAATTGTATAAGTTTTCATTCATTAAATACTAATTATAAAGACAAGAGTAATGATAAGTTTAAAAGAACACGAAAAACACATCACATTTATGTTCATCATTTACACCTGCTGTCATTTTAATGTTGTTATCATTCTTTCACGTGCATTCTAGACATGTCACTCAAGTTAATGAATAAAGACATGGTCGTTATATATTATGTCAATGTTTAAGAATACTTAATTATGCAATGACATGAGGGTGGTAATTACAGTACAAATATGCAACCGTAAAACATATAGTTACATATTTCTTCTTTAATTTAAGAGATGCATGATGAGCCTTTATGATGCAAAAGTAGTAGATTATTGAAAAAGGAAAATTGTATAAAATTTTATTTGCTTGACACACGTCGTTTGAATACTTATTCATTTAATTATCATTCATTATATGAAGAAAAATTGTGATTTTAAATGAATTAATTATGCTTTATATCAAGCCTACTATTTATAATGAAATAAGGGATAACAGAGAACACCTACAATGACTGAAAATTACAATTACATGCCAGGGAACTACACAGGAAAAACAAACCTTAGACAGAAGACAAACGTAAACAACGAATAACTTCATCCTTGATCCAAGGTTTTCACAAAGAGTATTCTTTCCCCCTAAATGTCTTTATAAAATTTATTAACATCTTCTTTCACCTTTTCAAGCGTGACTTGGACCAATATTCTTGCTAACAGCTTAAAGTATTATTAGTTAGAAGAAAACTAGATACATTTAATTCATCGATAGATATCGTAAAAAATGTTAAAAGTAGGGCGGACTTTTTTTCAATTGTAAATGATCATTGTCCGGACTCTTTTCATCAGAATACAGTAGATATATTGATCAATTTAAATGGGTTTATTTTTTTGTCAATTGGAAGTTTTAGCTCTTGTCAGAAATATGAGTATACAGGTTTCACACTTGAAACCTTGAAACACTATAAAAACAGAAAAAAATATGTTCAACATTTATGATACTCATGTACAAATAAACTGAAAAAGCTTAAGAGCAAACCAATGAAAGAGCTTAACACGAGGTAGAAAATCTTAGTTTGATTAAATTCTTAACTGTTAAAAATGTAGAATTTGCATAAATCTTAGAAATGATTTCTTTGGTTGTGATTTTAACTGAGCTGTGTGCCTCACATCTTATGTATTTAATGCCTTATTAAGTGTTATCTTTTAATACAGAGATATGGTTTGCTAAATTGTGTGTAAATATATAATATGTAATTAATGCTTGTTTTGCTTTGTTTGATGTCTTAAATGGTGCAAGACAAGTCAAGGAGGGGAATGGGCCTAGCAGGCTACTGGCCCTATTTTAGACCAATACATTAATGGTAAGAACTATACAATTAAGAATTTATAAAACAAACTTCTCTAACTCTGAAGTTATTGACCATGGATTTTTTTTTATATGTTTTCGGTTAATGTGCAACTCAGTTTCTCAAAAATAAACGATATCATAATTGTTTTGAATAGCTTACAATAAATTGTCGGTTGCAAGAACAAAGCCTGAACATTGACAATATAAAAGAAGAAATGGCATTGTTCATATATCATTGCACATTTTTGCTCCATTCACCACCAGGACCTCCGTTTTGATTGAAGTTGAGAGGCAACGTCATCATCGCCGTGTGATTAAACAGCCTCGGCATAGTACGTTGAATGTAAAGTAGAATAAGATTGACCTTGGATCAATATTATTGTTTCATTGTCTTACAATCGCCATATGATCGTTTGGTTCATCGTTTGGTCATACACAATATTTTTTTCTTTTGTCTATGCTAGAGTTACATATCATTTGAATATTGGTAGCATCGATATGAAAAAGAAAGGAAATGAGGTAAATGTCAAGGAGACAACACCCCATAACCAGGTTAAAACGACCCAAAACAAAGCATCTAGGGGGTCACAGTACGGTCTTCAACACAGTGAGGAACCTCACACCATATAGCAAGCCCTAAATGGCCCCCAAAAGGTAAAAAAGGTGAATAAATCAATGGAAACAAACCACATCCAATAACCCAAATATCAAGAAACTTACATTTTATAAGAAGACAAGCCAATCACCAACATATTCATGACTTGGGACAGGCGCAAAAATTGCGGTGGGGTTAAACTCGTTTTCTTGGATCCAAACCCTCCCCTATGTGTGGTGAATGGCTAAAAAATAAATACACAAAAAGACTCAGAGTAAAAATCAAACTAGAAAAAAGTTCAACTTATCAAGACGAGTACCCTTACAATGAAGTACATAAAACATGAAGACAATACGCACAGGTACTGTCCGGACAAATGCTCTCAGTTACTGACAGTTAGCTAAGGACTAATTTCCGTTGACTATGATATCAAGCCTTCTTACATATGAAGCTTCTATTGAAATACTTCTACAAAGATTTGGTATAACAACGTCATCAATTATGAAAAGAAGAACGTTAAATTGTGCAATGCCAAATACTGCCAATATGAAAAATTGTTTAAGTTTACTTATGGTGTAAAGCATTTAGGAGATGATCAATATTTTTGCCAACAAAAACCAGAATTAACGATTTAACAACAATGCTGTATTTATAGCCTTTATGAATAAGTTTGTTCAACGGATAAATAAGTTTTGAGGAACAATTTTTGAATTTATGCGCTTTGTAAATGATATTGCCATAGAATTTTGGATGTGAAATGCCCTGATGTTTAAGAGCCCTGCATGTAGAACCAAATTTTCTTAATAAGTCAATGTATCTATGATAAAATTAAGAGAATGTTTTTAATCAATTTATGATATCTAAACCCTTGATGCAGAAGTTTTTCAGTGAGACAAAGATTTCGGTCGTTGAAGTCAGAAACATCACTACATTCTCGTGCATATCGAACAAGTTCTGAAATGGTGGAATTTAAGCTAATAGATATGCACCTATTTCCCACTTTTCGAAAAAAAAATTTTTTCAAGAGTATTGATCTTTAGGCTCATTTCGCGCTAAAAGGAATCTCGAAGGCGCCTAAATGTTAACGTTGATTTGAGCATTAGGGTATACCAAGGGTTATTAAACTGAAGTTTGAGTGGGTCATTGCTTGTTTCAGATGCGGTTGGCTTTCAAGTGTGCCTACCTCAACATAAATATGTACTCCTTAGAACAGTATTTTTATTTAGACCATATTATGCGCAAGTATATTTTAAAAAAGTTTCAAATTTAAGAAACAATGCAGCATTAAGGAAATCTTAGTAAATTATTGCTAAAATAACATTGTGATCTTGGTGATATTTAAGCTAAAAGATATGCACCTGTTTCCAACTTTTCGAAAAAAAATCTTCAAAAGTATTGTCCTTTAGGCTCATGTTGCGCGAAAAGTAATCTCGAGGGCGCCTAAATGTTAATATTGATTTGAGCATTGGGGTATACCAAGTGTCATAAAACTGAAGTTTGAGTGGGTCATTGCTTGTTTCAAGTGCGGTCGGCTTTAAAATGTGGCTACCTCAAAATAAATATGTATTTCTAAAAGCAGGATTTTTGTTCAGACCATATTATGCGCAAGTATATTTTCAAAGAGTTTTAAATTCAATCAAGTATGAAGCATTAAGGAAGTCTTCATAAATTATTGTTAAAATAACATTATGATCTTGGTGGAATTTAAGCTAATAAATATGCACCTATTTCCCACATTTCGAAAAAAGGATGGGTTGCATTAAGGCCTGAAATCGACCCACTGATTTGCCAAAGGAAAAATTCAGTAAAATCATAATTTCTTTGATACCTTTCAACACCAGAACATCTGTAGTAGGGTATACCAATTGTTATAAAACTGAAGTTTGAGTGGGTCATTGCTTGTTTCAAGTGCGGTTGGCTTTAAAATGTGGCTACCTCAAAATAAATATGTATTTCTAAAAGCAAATTTCACAAAATAAATATGTCTTACTTAAAACAGGACTTTTGCCAAGTTTTTACCTCAAAATAAATATGTATTTCTAAAAGCAAATTTCACAAAATAAATATGTATTACTTAAAACAGGATTTTTGCCAAGACCATTTTATGCGCAAGTATATTTTCAAAGAGTTTCTAAATTAAAGAAACTATGAAGCATTAAGGAAGTCTTCATAAATTATTGCTAACATGACATTTTGATCTTGGTTGAATTTAAGCTAACAAATATGAACCTGTTTCCCACTTTTCAAAAAAAATTTCTTCCACAGTATTGTACTTTAGGGTCATGCTGCGCAAAAAGTAGGGCGCCTAAATGTTAAGATTGATTTGAGCATTACGGTATACCTGAAGTTTGAGTGGGTTATTGCTTGTTTCAAATGCGGTTGGCTTTCAAATGTGCCTACATCAAAATAAATATGTATTCCTTAAAACAGGATTTTTGTTAAGACCATTTTATGCGCAAGATATTTTCAAAGAGTTTTAAATTTAATCAAGTATGAAGCATTAAGGAAGTCTTTGTAAATTATTGCTAAAATAACATTGTGATATTGGTGGAATTTAAGCTAATAGATATGCACCTGTTTCCCACTTTTCGAAAAATTTTCTTCCACAGTATTAGGAAGTGTACTCCCACACCATTTAGATCTTATTTTAGAAATGTCAAGGGAAAAAGGTAACTGGCAGTATTATGACACTGAATTCAGGAAATTACTGGAAAGGGGAGAAGCAAATTGGGGTTCTACTCATTAAGAATTATATCTAAAAGCACGGCTAAAAAGTACTAGCAGTGAACTATTTAAAGGCAGTAACAATCCACGTTGGCCACATGGAGTATGCTTTTCATTCCATAGAGGCAATGGGTGCAAATTTGGAGAAAATTGTAGGTTTCAACATAAATGTTTCAATTGTGGATTTAATCACCCATTTTCAAACTGTAAAAAAGCTGTCTCCATTCCTTTTCGCTTTCAACCAGCAAGTCAAAACAAAAATGTTCCAATCCCACAGACAAGTTCCTTTCGTGTCAAACCTGGAAAGACACCAAAAACTTTTGGAAACCAGTCAGAAGTTGTCCGTAACCAAAACAACTCCCAAACTGCAAATACAAAATGAAGACAAGAGTTCTAACTTCTTTCATAAAAACACACCTTTCAAAGTTTTTAGACTTTCATATTGGTTACAAGGTTATGACACAAATAATTTTAACTATTTGATTAATGGCTTCAAATATGGATTTGATGTGGGGTTCAAGGGTTCTTTAACCCAAGAAGTCTGCAATAATTTAATTTTAACGAAAGATAAGCCAGAACTAGTGACAAAAAAAATTAAGGCAGAACTTGAGGTGGGTAGATTTGAAGGCCCATTTGATTCTAAACCATTTCAAATTATCCAAATATCCCCTCTTGGTCTTGTGGAGAAGAAAACTCCTGGTACATACCGACTTATCCATCACTTATCATTCCCTGAAGGCCTGTCTGTAAATGATGGTATACCAGCTGAAGATTGTCATGTTCAATATACTTCCATTCAAGATGCAGTTAGTAAGATAAAATTTTTGGGCAAAAACTGTTATTGTGCTAAGACCGATATAAGCAGTGCATTTCGCATTATAAATATTAAAGAATCCCAGTACCACCTTTTTGGATTTATGTGGGAAGGTAAATATAACTTTGACAAAAATTTACAGGTGGGATGCAGTTCAAGCTGTAAAATTTTTGAAAAATTTAGTACTGCTATTGAATGGATAGCAATTAACAAGCTTTCAATTCCTCATATTGTACATATTTTAGATGATTTTTTAATAGTTGATTAAACTGAAGTTGATTGTAAAAAGAAATTAGAACGCTTTCTAGCAGTATGCAAAGACATGGGTGTACCTATTTCGCAAGATAAAACCTTTCAACCTCCAAGAATAATGTCTTTTTTGGGTTATGAATTAGATACCACTCTAATGGAAGTCCGTCTTCAAGAGGACAAACTTTTGAAATGTCAGGAGCTAATTCATTCTGTATTGAAAAAAGAAAAAAATACACTTAGAGATCTCCAGTCAATCATTGGTACACTCAATTTTGCATGTGCTGTGGTCCTTCCTCGGAGAGCCTCCCTTCGACGTTTAATAGATTTAACAATAGGCATACAAAAGCCATGGTATAGAATAAGAATAACTAATGCTGTAAAAGAAGACCTTAATACTTGGCTAAAATTTTTAACTCATTTCAATGGAAAATCATTCATTCTTTCAGACCATTGGTTAACGTCTGAATCTCTTCATCTTTATACTGATGCATCTGGCGCTTGTGGTTATGGGGGTATTATGGATAAACAGTGGTCTTATGGTGAATGGAACAATGAATGGAAAACTCAAAATATTACTGTTTTAGAATTATATCCAATTGTTTTAGCTGTTGATCTTTGGAGTAACAAGTTAAAGAATCAGTGTGTGGTTTTCCACACAGATAATATGGCTCTTGTTGCTATTATAAATAAACAAACATCAAAAGATGCACGTGTCATGTTCCTAATAAGAAAATTTGTGTTAATTTGCCTTAGAAACAATATATTTTTTAGGGCAGGGCATGTCTTGGGTTCCAGAAATGTATTGGCAGACAAACTTTCACGTCTTCAGGTGCATGCATTCCGTCAACTAGCACCACATGCAGATCCTTTTCCAATACAGATTCCAGATCTACCAGATTTAGGAAACTTGAAAGCACACTAAATGAAATTTTTAAAAATATCTTTTCAGCATCATCAAAGCAAACATACAAAAGGGCATTTTTACATTATAAAGCATTCTCAGAGGAATACAAAATTAAATATCAGCTACCATTCACGATGTCAGATCTTGCACTATTTATTGCTTATTTGAAAAACAACTCGTTTGCACCAAGGACAATCTCAACATACATTTCAGCTATAAGTTTTGTCCACAAAATCAACCAATGGCCAGACCCAGCCAAATCATTTTTGATAGAGAAATTGATTTATTCACTTCACAAAAGCAAAACGTCTGATGGTAGGCTTCCTATCACAAGTATAGTTCTCTGCAGATTGATTACAGCTCTTAGGCAGACACTATCCACCACATATGATCAAACTTTGTTGATTTCAATGTTTACATTGGCGTACCATGCTCTTTTACGCATTGGTGAAATAAATGTCAATAATAACTCGTCCACAAATGTTCTTAATTTAAACCAATTGGAAGTATCCAGTAACAAGATAATTATAAATTTTGTCAATTATAAACATTCTGCTGGACAGAAATTCCGTCTCGAAATAAGACAACACAACAATCCTACGATTTGTGCAGTAATCTCTTTAAAGAACTATCTTGCTATCCGCAGTCAACAATCGGGTCCATTATTTATCAACTCAAGCGGCTCTCCAGTTTGTAGACAATTTTTTCAAATTGCATTAAATAATGCATTAGCATTCTGTGGATTAAGCCATAAGTTATATAAAGCCCACAGTTTCAGAATCGGATTTGCAACCAATGCTTGTGCCAAAGGTTATTCAAGCGAGATGATTAGGACAATAGGTCGATGGAAATCTGATGCTTACAAAGTTTATTTAAGACAATCAAACCAGGTCTCAAATATTCAATGAATCAAACAAAGTGATTTTATATACTTGTATTGCATGCATTTAATGAAGAACAATCTCTGCTGCTGCTTTTGTATATTTTGTACAGGGCTTGTGGGTTCACAGTTCCTAAATTACAAAGAAGAACTATATATGATACTGGTGACGTGAATTATGACTCAGATTTGGTATACCATATCAGAAGACTATATCAACTGACAAGGAACATGACACTTTAAGTCGTGGTTTCGAATGCCATGAATTAAAACTTTAGGGTAAATTGCCTTTTTGTTGAGAACTTAAAGTCATGGTTTTAGCGAACCACGAAAAATTGGATACGCTCGAATAGTAGGTTAAAATCACAGAGTAAACTGATACCATTGCAATATTAGCCCCAGGAAAGCGTGAGAGCTGATTTTCAATGTGGCCCTTGTATTATAATAACACTTATTTTGCTATGACAAATTGAAATAATGCCTTTTGATCTATTAAGGTGTTGGTTTTTAATTTTAGAACTTGCCGATGACTAACTGTTATCTATTCAAGTATTCGGATTGTTTCCTTTCGGCAATCATTATAGAGGTACACATTTGACATTTTCAATGTCTTAGGAAAGAAGAAAAGAACAAGCATTTTCTAAAATGAAAGCACCAAACCATAAATTTGAAACATTATTTGAATAATAAATATTTGGAAAAATTAATCGCTGACACAATTGATATAAAAGAATTAAAATCAGTTATATAATGTTAATTTTGTAAAAAAAAAAATGAAAACAAATCGAGGTGAAAGACTGAGTTAACATTATAAAATAAAATCAGTAGAATAGATAAACAAAAATATTCATTTGCATATAAATAAAAAAAATAGAAAACAAACCCCCACGCACACAAAGTCGTATCAGTTGTACTATACGAACAAAGATAGTCACTCTATCAATTACAGAGACAACATTTAAAGATGACTATCTTGAAATAATATGGTTATGTTTAGATCTGAAGGTCTAAGAACAAAACCCTCAAAGATGCGACAAAACTTGAAAGGTCCATAACGGTTAACTGCAGACTTTTGGTATTAATCGAATCTAAATTGTCCGTCTTGATCAAACATTTTTACATATACATCGGCAAACGAAATTAAGAAGCAAAAATGAGAAAAGGGGGGCAATTCCAATATCAAAAATCTTAAATCACGGCTCCTCATATCCAATATGAATTGAGACAGCATGAAAAAGACAAAAATTATAAAAAATAAAAAATGAACAAGAACGCTACAACAATAAAACACAAGCAAAATGAAAGCACTGCAAATACTTGAAGTATCATCAGGGGCTCCAGGAGCCTAAGAGTGGTGTCCTCCACGTAGGGTACTCTGCACACAGCCAGCTAGATGATGGTGTTGAAATATCTGATTGGTGAGTGATTGGTTAATGTCATTTCCTAACACTAAGACAAAACCAATAAAATCAATGGTACGTCTTACTTCTCTTACCCTCAAACAGAACCAAGGTAAACATTTTATAAACTTCTTTCTCTGCAATATCTATTACTTACACGATAAGAAAATTTTTCGTATCACTTAGTGATAACTTTTATGCTATCATTTCATTGGCCTTTCATGCGATTAGATAACTTTTCAGTCGTATTTTCATTGGTTGTTCTAGAGGTCACACATCAGGTCCATCCAACGTCATGACAATTCCGTGCTCATTGCATTATGTCGTCTGCATTATTTTTTTTATTTCATTGGAAAGAAGAAGAAATGACAAAAATGAGCTTAATATGTACACACCTATTAATTCATTCTCCCAAAACAGTTGAATATATTTTGGCCACTTGAAATATATTATCCTCGTGTATTGTAAAGTCGAGACCCCAAGACTGTGTTGCGTCAAACAATTCTAAATTAATTTCAACAATGCTGTAAATACAAAATAAATGTTGGAAATACTTGCACTCTTTTATGGCACAGATTGAATTATTTCTACATACTAAGAAGGTTATTAAAAAACCTTCAGAAACCTGGAGGGCATTTCCACTACGGTTTTGGTAGTGTATTGTAAAGTCGAGACCCCATATTTGCATATCGTGGTGAATATAAATGAAAGATTAAAATGGCACATATGAAGACCATTTCATGAACTGAAAATCAAAATTAAAAGCAGTGATGAATCTCTTTTCAGTGTCACAAAATATTAAGAGTATGACACTGTACTAAAATTCCAAACAGGGGAAAAAAATTATTTGCTAAAGACTTTTCAACTGCTTATTTAATTTCCCTATTGCAATCTCAATTCTTTCTTTTATCCATCATGATTTGTCACATGCTCAGATGTTATGAAAACGAAAGTTGGGGTCTAACTCAAAAAGACCAGTCATTAAATATACGAATATTTTTGTTGCACTCAAAGTCACACTTTTTTACATTTTGAAAGGTAAAATGAATAAAAAGGGATATGCTTTAAGAGACATTTTTTCTCAAATTAGTTCAATTTCAGTCTTAAATTCTTTGACCTAGATATGCAAATTAATCAGCTGACCGTTTCATTCATGACCTTGGTGACCTAGGTGGTCTAAAAATAACCAAAAGTGGATTCCTAAAAATGGACATAAACAAAAATGGCGGAAATTGGCATCTTTCAGGTTTTCTTTGTTTTTACCTGTTAAACTACTGATTTTGAACAGATACTTGTATTCACTTACAACCCAGATATCACTTTTACAGTTTGACAATCCTGGGTCAAACAATTGCTTTAACGTCATCTCATGAATATGCAAAATGAAAGACCCTCGACTTTACAATACACGACGATATTTTTATGGCTAAAAATAAGTTTCCCTCCTGTGTTCTGTGTTGATGTTATGATGTAATGTGCATTGGGATCATTGACGCGTGGAAATTGACATCAGAATCAGTTACCACAGAGACATAGAAATTTACCAACATTTAATTACAAATCATTCGTAACATTTTCACTCAACTGACAAGCAGAAATTAATTTTATTTCTGTAATGTTGTAAAAACTGTAATTACAATTCAACCGAGCTTTCACCCAGGTTTGTCACCAGCGAGGAATCATGTACTTGTCATTGCTATTGATTGTTTTGTACATGTGCGTATAATGCAACATAGTTCCTACATCTACAACACTTATCGTTGTTTATAGTTTCTACTTTATATACGGGGAAATTTACATTCATTATAAAGATAAGTTTTAAGTACAAAATCAATCTTCAACTCAACAAACTAATTTCTCCCAACTTAACATAAATGGGAGAACACGACAGAATGGTTTACAGATGAATTTTATTATAAGAGAAATAGGTTTCACAACTCGTGAGGCTTGTATATCGCTTGTTATCAAATCTCGCTATTTAATTACAAATAATAATTAACTCGCTGAAGCTCCTTGATTATTATTGAGTAATTAAATAGCGAGATTTGATAACAAGCGATATACAAGCCTCACTCATAATGAAACCTATAATTATCTTATGATTTTCAAAATATTTAGTGCCGAACTGCTGTTTTTGTTTCAAATAACAACACCGTTGCTAGGTAACGTTAATTAAGGCAAACGAGATTTCAAAGTTGTCCAATAGAAACGTCGAAAAAATAATAGCACATAACTCGTGATGTTATTACTTGGCGCTCAACAAATGAAATTCCTGTAAAAGCGATTCAACAAGTTCATATCTAACTCCAGCTTCAAAATCTCGTTGTGTACCAAAAATATCTATCCGTACAAGGAATAGATAATAATCGTGCATCGTAAGAGAAATATAGATTACACCACAAGATCCCGTTCATTACCATATTTTATCCACTAGAGATAGTTAAATTTTAAAATTTTAATTGCGAGGGTTGCCGAGCATTTTAAAATTTTTAAATTTAACTATCGAGAGTGGATAAAATATGGTAATAATCGGGAAAGAGTAGTGTAATCTTTTTCTCTAATGATAAATGATAAACGCCGAGAATTGTATTCCGAATAGATTTGGCGGGAAGTGGCACGGGACTTTATTCAACATACGATGAATAAAGAAAATTTATCTAACGGGTCAAAACCGGTATAAATTTGACATATCATTAGAGAAATATAGTTTCCATAACGAGAACTAGTTGATTATGAAATTTCTCACATCGAGTTAAATAAATTTTGCAAATGTTTGAAAGCGAGGCTTGCCAAGCTTTTAATAAACATTTGAACATTTATTTAACGAGATGTGTGAGTATTCATAATTAACGTGTTTAAGTTGTGGAAACTGTTTCTCTATTGACTGGATGAAAAACACCGAGGATTGTAATCCGCATAAATTTGGCGGGAAATTTCACAAAACTTGTACTCCTCTCTAGAGAGGAGAACAAATGCTTCCACACCGTTCAGGGAATGTGAAAACTGGATAGAAATTAGAGAAATATTCTTTATTCAACATATGTTGAATAAAGCCCCGTGCTATTTCCCGTCTAATCTATTCGGAATAGAATTCTCGGTGTTTATCATTGATCGTTAGAGAAAAAGATTACACCACTTTATCCCGTTTATTACCACATTTTATCCACTCTCGATACTTGAATTTAAACATTTTAAAATGCTCGGCAAGCCTCGCAATTAAGATTCTAAAATTTAGGTATCTCTAGTGGATAAAATATGGTAATGAACGGGATCTTGTGGTGTAATCTGTATATGGATCTATTAAGTGTTCGAACAATAACAAGGTCAAATCGGTACAACAAACATAATCCATTAAGAAAAAAAAACCAATAATGACAGTGTGATATGCAAGACAACACAAAAAAAAACTAAACCACTGACAGTCTGAGTTTCCACTGAAAACCGAGAGTATCATAAGGTGGTCCGGAAGGATAAGGATGATCTGCTCATATGTTATTGTGCTATTTCCGATTTTCAACTGAATGATTATATTGCATAACATTACAACTGTGCAAGACATAATTGCATTGACAGTTTGTGTGTGGATCAAAATTTGGTTTGTAAATACATGCATGTTTGCATCATATTGAAGATCCATTTAATTTTCTTTTATTTAAAGGAGATCACATCAAAAACTGAAATTTACAGGAGCCTCTGTTTTTTGTTCTTGTATACATTACTTCGAATATATTATTTTATTATATAGCTGTCTTGATTTAACACTTTATTTGCAACAGAATCATTAGAAATCAATAAATAAACGTATTCACCTGCTAGAGTGATATTCACCTCATGACGTCATAATGGTCTCGGTGAATATTGGTTAACAGGTCAATAAAAGGGCATATTCACTCCTGGAAAATTCCATTATTGTATAATATCTGTGATATGTAGGGATATTTTTTCATATTTCATTCGGATATGATATTTTAGTAACGAAAAAGAACCTAACTCTTTGTCTGATATTGAAGGTTGCCATTGTTCACTTGAAATTTTTTTATCAGAATTGTTAAATAAGGTACATAGAAGTTGTATTTACAAAAATAGAAGTCCAAAGACATTTACAAAACGAGAACACAAAAACAATGACGTCAAACACCTTCAAAGCACAAAAATAAAAACAAAATATTTAAACCAATGCACTGACAGTATGAACTCCCAAGAAACTGACAGCGATCTTCAGGTGCTCCGAAACGGTAAGCATTAAGGGATAATTTTTCGAGATATTCGACAAAACAAGCTTCATTGTTACAATTGAAATTCCATATCTGAAGTAATGAAAGGATATACATACCAGACAAAGTCTCTAAAATGCATGGTAGAACTAAGCTATGAAACAACGCATTTTGAAGTCACCATGAGGCCTTCAACAATATGCTTTGTTAATACCTCATTGAAAATTTTGAGACTGGTTTTAGCGGAATTCATCGCTTAATATAGAATAACGCTACATTAATGTTCCTCTCTACTTATTGATGAAAGTTCGTCAACAAACATGAATTAAACTTGTAAAGTGCTCGTTTGTGAAAACTTACTTTCATTTATATCTTATAACACTAAGATTCCACAAGACAAAATGACATTGATGATATGTTTGCTAAGTGGTGTTTTGATAAGTTAATATATGTATTTTGATTACATAAAATGTATATTTTCTCAATCCACAATAAAACATTCAAGGACAACAAGTCGTATGATACCCGAATGGTAGGATTACACTGTATAAAATGTATTTTATATGCTGTTTATATCAGTGAGATCAATACCTATGGTTCGCGATAGTCACAAAAATGCGGTGTACATAGTATTTCGCAAGAAAACTAGGGTTTTCGTGCGAAATCCCGGGTATACCGCATGAGAACTGCAGTTTCCGATCGTAATACTTAGTATTTCACGAAATACCTGGCATTTTGCACGATAACTGCAGCTTCGGGTTGAAATTGAACGGAAACAAGATTTTTAGTACGAAAACCCTAGTTTCAGATCGATATAGGAAATTTACGGTTGTACATTTAGGACACACAAAAATTATTTTTTTTTAAATTTTATTCGACTTATTATGTCGAGTTCTCGACTTACTATGTCGACCGCTCGACTTATTATGTCGATTGCTCGACTTATTATCTCGAGCTCTTGACTTATTATGTCGAGCGCTCGACTTATTATCTCGAGCTCTCGACTTATTGTCTCGAGCTCTCGACTTATTATCTCGAGCGCTCGACTTATTATCTCGAGCGCTCGACTTATTATCTCAAACTCTCGACTTATTATGTCGAGCTCTCGACTTATTATGTCGAGCTCACGACTTATTATGTCGAGCGATCGACTTATTAAACCGACCCAGGGACGCCCCCGACTAGCTCTGTAGATGGAGGAACCCCCTGATCCTCTAGATCAAGTGCCTTGTCATGTATACGAAGTTCAAAATGTATTAAATGTCCTTTTAATCTACAAAGAATCCGGAATTGGAAATAGAATAAGTCAAGCGCTCGACATAATAAGTCGAGCGATCGACATAATAAGTCGAGCGCTCTTGATAATTGGTCGAGCACTCGACATAATAAGTCGAGAGCTCGAGATAATAAGTCGAGCGCTCGACATACTAAGTCGAGCATTCGAGATAATAAGTCAAGCATTCGAGATAATAAGTCGAGTGCTCGACATAATAAGTCGAGAGCTCGTGATAATAAGTCGAGCGCTCGACATAATAAATCGAGAGCTCGAGATAATAAGTCGAGAGTTCGACATAATAAGTGGAGCGATCGACATAATAAGTCGAGCGCTCTTGATAATTGGTCGAGCACTCGACATAATAAGTCGAGAGCTCGAGATAATAAGTCGAGCGCTCGACATACTAAGTCGAGCATTCGAGATAATAAGTCGAGCATTCGAGATAATAAGTCGAGCATTCGAGATAATAAGTCGAGCGCTCGACATAATAAGTCGAGAGCTCGTGATAATAAGTCGAGCGCTCGACATAATAAGTCGAGAGCTCGAGATAATAAGTCGAGCGCTCGACATAATAAGTCGAGAGCTCGACAAAATGAGTCGAGCGCTCGACATAATCAGTCAAGAGCTCGAGATAATAAGATTAGCACTCGACATGATAAGTCGAGCGCTCGACATAATATTATAAGAAAATTAAATTTTGTGTGTCCTAAATGTACCACCGTAGAAACTTGAGATAAAACCTAAAGTTTAAGCCAATGAAAAACGAGACATAGATATCGCTTTGGCATATTTAACGTTCATCCAATCAGAAACGGAAACCGGTACTCAGAATTTAATTAGGCCAATGAAAATAGTTTATTCTTTGTATGGCAAGTAAGTCCTTCTTTTTCTTATTCAACTTTCGCAAACTTTCTTTAATATATGTATTTTGATATTATTATAGATTGTTGATTGTTACCCTTTTGGGCTGCGATACGCAGGCCAACGGAGGATTCGATCTCGACTGTCTAAGTTCAGCTTAAACAGTTAATTGTTATTAATTGCGACTTTTTCGACTTAGTTTTTAAAAAGAAAATATTAAATTTTACAAACCTCTGTAGAAAAGATGTTTTTTCATATAATTTTGCGAGTACTCTGTTTTAAAGTCCTATTTGGAAAATATACCTCACAGTTAATAAACAATGCATCAACTCTCTTTTCACAAATGACCAAAGGAATTATGTTTTTTATGAAAATTTTACCACCTAATATTCTTGCTAAGGAGTTTATATGTGGTGCTTCACACATCTGTCGACTTTTGCATAAATGAGTTATTTCAAGTAAAATTTTTAGCCTGTGGTTTAAACTTACTCTTAAAAAATTACACAGTCTTTTGAAAAGTTGTCTTCATGATATCATTTCGAAGAAGAAGTTTTATATGTTGGTAATTAAAAAATACAAAAATACCCCAGTTGAAGAATAGACACTACAATTTTTTTTTGCTTTACAAGTGTTTCAAGGAGTAACCTCTCATAAGCAGCATTAGAATAAAATAATAATGAAATACATAATCCAAAAATTTTGAGAAAGAAGTACTCATTACCAAAATTGAAATAGTCGAAATAGGAGGCCAAATCCAGTACCAATGACATCCAACGAGTACAATACGCAGAATGATGCCTTAATATTTTTCAGGAGTATATGATTTCAAGTCTATGGTTTAACCTGTACGAAATGTTAAGCCTGGATTTCGTGAGGATTTCGAATCTATCCTGTTTTTTGTAATAAATACAGAAAAGAAATTATATGTATACCTAGAGTAAGACTGGCGTCAATATGGCGTAAAACTGGCGTAAATATTGCATTATTCTAGCGTCATAATTAGAGGTAATGTTTATATTCGTATTCCAGGAAAAAAAATAACGCGCGTTTTCATCTGATTTTGTTTAGATTTTATCTGTACTGAAGAGACACAATTTGTCAAAATGCACATATGCAGAAAATAAATTCACAGTGACTTCGGTATTAAGTTATTTGTTACCAGTGGGTCGATGCCGCTGCTGGTGGAATGTAAGTCTCCGGGGTATTCACCAGCCCAGTAGTCAGTACTTCGGTGCTGACCCGAAAGCATATTCTATTTGGAACCTTGCAATATTTAAATTAGTGTAAAATTTTGTGAAAACTAAGGAGTATCTCCCTCTTGGCTGATTTTTGGCTTTACATTTAGATCATATTGGGTGTTTGTTCTCTATCAGTTTTTAAACATCTTTGAATTTATGGTTTTACAAACGTTCAGATGTGATCTGAACTGAAGAGACAAGAAGATGTCGAAATGTGCATATGCGGGACATAAATTCACAGTGACTGCGGTATGAAGTTATTTGCATATTGTACAATATGAAGTGACGAAAATATGAAATTTAGGTCTCTGTACAATACATTTTAGGAAATTTACTATCAAAATATTAAATAAGTATAAAAATATTAATTTTCAAGAAACATTTTTGCACATAAATATGAAAAGAAAGGAAATGGGGTTAATGTCAAGGAGACAACATCCCATATCCAGGTTAAAACGACCCAGGGTTGTCTCCTTGACATTTACCCCATTTCCGTTCTATTTCATATGTACGTAACAGACAAGTTTTTTCCAAAATTACAGTGCTCTTGACTGGTTTCCATAGCAACCAAGCACTCCACATTTCATTACAACCAATTTTACATCTCCTTTAAAAAGATTTGGTAGGGAATCCCTTATAATAACTAAATACCGAAGTTACTGTGAATTTAATTTCTGCATATGCGCATTTCGACAACTTATGTCTCTTCAGTGCAAATAAAATCTAATCGTTTGGAAGACCAGAAACTCAAAGATGTTTAAAAACTGATAGAGAACAAATAACCAATATGATCTAAATGTAAAGCCGAAATCAGCTAAGGACAGAGCTTTGCATGAGGGAGATACTCCTTAGTTTTAAACAAAATTTACAAAAATTTAGATATTGTAAGATTCATAATATAATCGGCTCTCGGGTCAGTACTGACTACTGGGCTGGTGACTACCCTCGGCGACTAACAGTCCACCAGCAGTGGCATCGACCCAGTGGTAACAAATAACTAAATACCGAAGTTACTGTGAATTTAACTTAATGTCAGTAATTCATATTGCTGAATGAAAAAAAAAACATTTGAAAAGAAAATAATCCAGCTGATATGTATTGCAGAAATCGTACAAAAATATGTAAAAAGTTACTTTTTCCATATTTTCAAGGCTCTTGATTGGTTTCCATGTAATCCAAAAGCTCCACCATCGATTACAACCCATATCAGACTACCATTGAAAAAACGTCCCGGTGGGGGTTCCTCTCATAATGTAGGAAAAACATATTGTTGAAATCAAACATTTTTGTTCCCCTTTAAGCAGTTACACATTTGGGCAGGGGTTCCCCTTATCATCTAGTTAATATCATAAAAAATCTAGCAGATTACATTTTTCAAAAATTTTCAGTTTTCTGGTGTTGTTTCCGTGGCAACATAAAGCTGCATCCATTACAAATAAAATCAGACCATGATTAAAAAAACAAATGGGCAGACAGGAGTTCCCCTGATAATCTAGGTAATACTTATTGATGAAATGAAATATTTTTGCCCCCCTTTTCAAAGAAAAAATATTGAGTAGAGGTTCCTCTTTTAATCTAGTTCATACATATTGCCAAAATCGTTAAAAAAATACTTCTTTGAAAAAGAATTGTTTTCTGGCTTGGTTTCAATGGCAATCGAAAGCTCCATTCTCAATTACAAACCATTTAAGAAAACATTGAAAAATATTGGGCAGGGGTTCCCTTAATAATTAAGGTCATATATAAATTGCTGAAATCAAACATTTTGAGTACCCCTTTCAAAAAATATTTCGGCAGGTATCCCCCTTATAATTTAGTTAATACATTTTGCTTAAATCTTATAAAAAATATGAAGCAGAATACTTTTCCTAAAATTTTTAATTTCTTGTTTGGTTTCAATGGTATCCGAAAGCTTCACTATCCATTACACCTGATTTCAGACCGCCACTAAAAATGGGCAAGGTTTCCCATTATAACTTAAGTAATACATATTGCTGAAAAAAGGAAATGGGCAGGGCTACCCCTATGATATAGTTAATATCGTAAAAAAAAAATCCAGTTTTCTGGTTTAGTTTCTGTGGCGACTGAAAGCTCTACTATCCATTACAACCCATTTCATACCACCATTCCAAAACTAGAGTAATGACTGTCGGAAACGACAGTGATCCCCGCACCCCCTGTTTGACACAGAAAACAGCTATAGACCCTGGGTATAGTTTTTCTTAACATTTTTGAAATTAAACTATTGGCAGTCACTATTTTTACCATAAGGAATTAAAGAATATATGGTTGTTAGGCAGAATTCCAAAAAATATGTAGTCTTTGAGACTTTCAGGAATTTTACCAAACTTGGAGTCATATATTTTGGAAATCAAATTGGTGAAATGTTTCTTCTTATTCTAACAAATTTTTTAACTATGGTTTCAATGCAGAATTCCAAAAATTAGTGGTCCTTGACAATTTCAGGAAATTTACCAAATTTGGAATCAATTATTTTGGAAATCCAATTGGTGAAAATGATTGACCTTATCAAAACAAATGCTAACAGTTTGGTTGCTAGGTAGAATTCCCCAAAAATATGTGGTCTTTGTACGAAAGCCGAGAAGGAACATCTTTTTGAGGAATTCAGAATTCTGAATACGGAATTCTGAATTTGGAATTCAGAATTTGGAATGCAGAATTGAGGAATTGTCTATTTCTCGCCTTTCCTTCAGTATGGTGACGGGAGTATGGTGCAATTAATCATTTAATGGCGTGTATATTACACTAATGGCGAAAATTACTTGGGAAGACCATACGTATTTCATTAGATTGATAGATTGAAACGCAATAAAAGTGAGCACACAGTAGATAAAGTTATGGGGGTACTCGGGGATTATTGATTTTGATTCTGAATTTGTATTCAAGAAAATAAATTAATGTGCGTTATATTGTACGTATAATTTGTATTATAGAAGTCGAAGTTGTATTTTTACAAAACAAATAAATTTCCGTTTTCTCTTGAAAATGGCTATCAATAGTTCCTAAAGAGTTTATCAATTTGCACATTTTCGTATGGGCATTAAAGATTTATTAAATAATAGAAATTTTAGATATTTTGCATGGGATGAATTTTTTTTCAAAGGAAGATAACATTTCTGGAACTTAATATATTCTTCATACTTACTTTTATAACGTTGATTGTTTTATCCATATTGTTACGGTGATTTATTTCAAATTTTAAGCTTGTTTTAATAGTTTAATAGTTTAATGTTATTGCCTTGCGTCGATACAGGCAGTATGAAAGTAAAATTATCTTATATTGTCATCCTAGATATAAATAAACTCTCATGCGTTCAGAGTCCTCATCATGATCCCTTAAAAATAAAGACGCATGTTTTTGAATTACAATTATTATAGTAATAATTTCAACTGGAATAAATAGCAACATATTATTTTAAACATCCTGAATTGATTTGGCATTCTTAACTACTAGTATATTTTGGTGCACAATGTTCTTTTTTTTTTATTGCAGTCGCGGTAGACGGTCCCTACGTAAAAGCTTAATTCAATATTTCAAGGTGTCCATGCACGTTTGAAGTAACAAATATTTAAAGCTAGTCCTTGTTCGAAAATATTTCAAAAAGTAATGTCATAGTATACCTTAACATTTCCAAAATTTTTCTCAATTGGGTTTCCAATTTTCAGAAAGTAGCGCAAACGTAATCAACCATTCATGATAAATAAATTTTAAAGGCGGTTCTGTAAATTATGATCTTGTCTCGTGTACATTTACTCAATATCCATTGACAATTAAAACAATTTGCTTTCTTTAACAAAAGAAAGGCAAATAATGAACCGTACTGTTTTAGCAAGAAAATATTTCTATTGAATTTTATTGTTGTATTAAGAGATTAGGATGCATTTTTTCCAAATACTAGACTGTCGGTTTATGTATTTGAAGAAGAGGAAACAGTTTATGTGAATTCACTTGGTACTTAGTCAGTCATGATTTTGAGATACTTTCCGAATGGTTCTGTCCATCTGTAAACGTATTTCCCATATCTTTGAATTTTATGTTGCTACGTTCCTTTACAATCGAATTGATGAGTGTCTTGTGGTTTAAATGTGTTGACTTTTGGTCCTTCTGTTGCATTGGAATGACAGTTCCTGTAAGATGAACTTTGTCCATTTGTTCATGTTTGTTCAACAACGGCAGTAGAATACCGAAGGAACAAAGCACAAGATTACACATATCAAAGTCCAGAGACAAGGCAAAAGCAAGAACACCAAAAGACGGAAGACCAAAGACACCACATGCCCACAAAACACACGAACATTAAATATACAATACAAAGCATAAGTTGTCGAAATGCGCATATGCTGAATCAAAATTCACAGTAACTTCGGTATTTAGTTATTTGTTACCACTGGGTCGATGCCTCTGCTGGTGGACTGTTAGTCCCCGAGGGTATTCACCAGCCCAGTAGTCAGTACTTCGGTGCCGACCCGAAAGCCGATTCTATTTAGAACCTTGCAATATCTAATTTTTGTAAATTTTGTTGAAACTAAGGAGTATCTCCCTCATGCAAAGCTCTGTCCTTAGCTGATTTTGGCTTTCTATTTAGATCATATTTGGTAATTTGTTCTCTATCAGTTTTTAAACATCTTTGACTTTATGGTCTTCCAAACATTTAGTTGTCGAAATGCACATATGCAGAATCAAAATTCACAGTAACTTCGGTATTTAGTTAGTTGTTTGCTGATGATCCCGCACCCACGAGAGACAAACGGATGAATGTATAGCATAGATTCACATCATACAATCAATATTGCTTCAGTTTGGGCTAAGGGCCATCTTGGTCTTACTGTGAGGTATAAAAATTTGCTTATGGTGGAAGGCTTCATGGTGAACTTCAAGACTGAAAACAGCAATAAAAGTATATATAGTTCCATTGTTAATTAAAATTGGTTTGCCTCGTATATTTAGGTATACATGTAAATTGTGATCTTGTCTCGTGTACATTTACTCAATATCCTTTGACTTTATTCAGTGGTAATGAGGGTCAATGTAATCTTTAAAACAGCTGATTGCTAAATTATACATTAATAAAAAAAATATTGTGATTTAATCCTGTAAATTGTATGCAAAATTTACTTGAAACAAATGTTTGAAAAAATGTGATTTTACATGAATCAAATGACTTAAAAATTAAATGATCCCGTTCTGGGTCTGTAGATGTACTATAACAAGGCCAAACCGAGTTGTAGTTCTTTAGACGGACATTCCTTTATCTTTAAAACAACATATGCCTCACTGATAATGTGACGGGTGTCGTTTGATGGACAGGACATGCTTTCCCTTCCGGAGCACCTGATGTCACTCCCGGTTTTCATGGGAATTCACACTATGAGTGCCTTAGCTTTTAATGTCGTCTTTTTATTTTGGTGCATTGTAGCTGTCTCACGTCGTTGTTTTGTCCTTGTTTTTCTCTGTTGCCTTTTTGCCATGTCTTTGGATTTCGATTTTTGTTTTCTTCGCTACCCTTGTTCCTTTGGTATTCTACTGCCGATGTTTCAAGAAATTAGCTTTGAAATTGAAATTGAAAATATTACTTACACCTGCAAAATTATTTTGCATTATATGCTTGAGTCACTTATGTCAAAAATATATTATTAACATCATTTGCCAAATTATACCATTAATAAATTCACAATCACAAGCTTTGTATATAATTAAAATGGGTAAAATCTGCATCCTCAAAGAAACAACACAATGAATTAGAAAATTTATTGAGAAACATAATCCCAGAGAGACATTAACAGAAATTTTTGCGTGTTAGGGTAATTGACTTATGATCACTTATATATCAGATAGTTTATGTGTGATTTAATGACAACTTTAAGACTTTCCCTTTATAAACACAGACCATAAACATCTAGGTATTCCAAGTTTCAATAATCCGATGCCCGGCACCTGAATAGGTTTTCAGGGGCTTCGGCTACAGAGCTGCCGGGCGCGTCCCCAGGTGGTGGATAGGGGAATGCCCTGTCTTTGTGGGGTAGTCAGGTCATAATACGGAAAGCCTGACCGCGAACCATTGTAGCCAAACTGTGTGGAGAAACGCCACGCTCCATGCAGTACAAAGACCCCTTCTATATTTCTCTAAAGAGAGCAGACGCACTGGGTGTCGTATAGAAGGCTAAATTTCCTGCCCCTACCCATTTCTCCCCTTTTCCAGTGGCAATCAAAAGTCGTTGCCCCGGTTGTCCCTTCCACCTTTATTTCTTTCTTCTTTTACTTACAATTTGTTTTGAATTGATTAACTTGTTCTCGTCCTGATATAGCTGAAATATTGCTCATTGGACGTTAAACTCTAACTAATCAATCAATCAATCAATAATCCGATGTACACCGAATGCTTTTAAACCATAAGATAAATGTCCAATGTTATAAGTGTGAATTGCCAAGGCGGTTCACGCAAAAAATATAGAAACACTGTCAAGCTCTATGAAATTTCCTGCAAAAAGGGAGAACACAATTACCAAATTGGAAATTATATTGTGAGCAGAACAGCTTAAATTTAATACATGATTGTATATCATTAGAATTTTTATTTATCCAGTGATTCTCACAATGCAAATGTTATCCCTGTCAACACCAAAGGGGACTGATAATACAGGTTTATTGATAGACTTAATAGTCTTAGCATAGAGGACAAGAGACCATTAGTCATTTCTTTGAACATGACGTTTTCATACTTCACACCGGGTGCCAAGAAGCATATTTCTCCGTGCGTATTTCATCATGCTTTTACGGAAGCGTATTTTATACAACATGAAGAAAGAAATATTTCATCATTATGAGATAATTATTTCAATATCTCATCATTATGAGATAATTATCGTATAATTATGCGATATTATCTCAAAATTATGAGATAACATCTCATAATTATGAAATAATTTCTCATTATAATGAGACAATATCTCATAATTATTAAACAGAATGTCATAATAATGAGATGTTTATCTCGTAATTAGGAGATACGTATCTCGTATTATGAGATAATATCTTAAAATTATTACATAATTATCTCATAATTATGAGATATTTTTTCTTCATGTGGCATCAATAATACGCTTCCGTATGTTTTTTGCCTTTGATTTTATGATAAATTCACATGGAGCGAACTCTACTTCGTGTAATATTTATCATTCCATCAAAGAAAAANCAGGATACTATGCACAGTGACACAGAGCAATATGCTCCATGACATCTTTTTCGGGATATTCTGTGTGTACTAAGTCTTGCTCTTTACTTTTGTCACAAAACATATGATTAAAAGTTGAATTTGAATTTGTATTTTCTGGATCCAATAAAACCTTCGTAAGCTTGATATGATAACCGGGTATGATAATATGCACCACCTAAGATCGAATCAAAGGGAAACTACAGGGTTATTTTGGTGCAACGTGTTTGCCAATATTTTCACCAAGGTAAAAAGCATGCATGTCAGCTGTTGTCATAATTTTCTTGACCGTCGTGCATTCCTCCGTTGTCTCTGTGTTTTTCCTCTGAAACTACTTGCCGATTTACCCGCTCAGATCCTATTATACAGATGGTTATCTCTTAATTTTAAAAAATTATTTCCTTAGATGCTCTAAAAAGCAAGAGCTGTAAATGTGATACTAAAGGAGAACATAAATTTTGCAAGAGATGGTTTCATAATATCATTACAGAAATTTTAATGTTTACGATTCATTTTTCTTTTTTTCAACCGTAAACCAGAATTTTATTTCTTAAATGAGCCATGGGTTCACTCTCATACAGATGGGTACAGACAGTGCACTTAAAGTGAACTTGAAGTTCACTTTTCAAGTGCCTTTCGCGTTCTCTTAGCTGTGGCGAAGTTCACTTTTTTGGAATAGGTAGCTATTCCATGACAGGTATTTTCGCGTTCACTAGTGAACTTCAAGTGCACTTGAAAGCTGTCGCGGGGATCACTATTTAAAACGAGGTTATCTTATATAGATAGTTAGATCGCATTTTTTATAAGCGATAGCTGAGGTTATAAAAATTAATTTCCACGTAGCGTTCTTTTTGATCAGCTAATGCTAAAAAATACCAATGCAGTTATATATAAATAATAAAACATGTCAGAAAATATATTCCCGCTACAAAAATGATTAGTCCCAGTTGTGATATAGCTTTTTGTAAATCTTTACATAAATATGTTTGAAAAGTCAGGTTTATGCTAAATCTTTACAAATGACCAAAATAATTCACTTTTTTAAATATATAACTATATCATACCATTTCGAAGAAGTTTTACATGTCGCGATATAACTTTTTGTAAATCTTTACATAAATATGCTTGAAAAGTCAGGTTTTCATTATGCGGTTTATACTTAATCTTTACAAATGAATAAAATAACTCATTTTTTAAAATATTTTACTTGTTCACATCCTTTCAAAGAAGTTTTATATAAGGTAATATTTAAAAAAGTTTTAAATAAGGTAATTTTGGGAAAATACATATAAATGTTGTGTCGCGACAATTGAAATAAGCACCAACATATAATATCTCCCACTTTTGGATTCATTTTTAGCAAAAGAAACATAAATGTGGTATTATGAGAAAGGAAAACAGCTAAAATGGAACAAATTTCAGTTTTATAAGGTAATATTGGAAAAGATACATATAAATGTTGTGTCGCAACACTTGAAATAAGCACCGACATATAATATCCCCCACTTTTTAGGTCAATTTTAACAAAAGATAAAAATACATAATAAGCACCAACATATAATATCTCCCAATTTTGGATTCATTTTTGACAAAAGATGCAACGATTTGGTATAGTGAGAAAGACAAAAAGCTAAAATGCAAAATATTTCAGTCTTATAAAGTAATTTTGGAAAAAAATACATAGAAATGTTGTGTCGCGACAATTGAAATAAGCACCGACATATAATATCTCCCACTTTTGAGATCAATTTTAACAAAAGATGTATAAATTTAGTATCGCAAGAAAGGAAAAAAGCTAAAATGCAAAATATTTCAATCTTATAAAGTATATTTGGGAAAAATACATATAAATGTTGTGTCTCGACAATTGAAATAAGCACCGACATATAATATCTCCCATTTTTGAATACATTTTTGAGAAAAGATGCATAAATTTGGTATCGCAAGAAAGGAAAAAATGCAAAAATGCAAAATATTTCAATCTTAGTAGGTAATTTTGGGAAAAATACATAAAAATGATGTGTAGCGACAATTTAAATAAGCACCATCATATAATATCTCCCACTTTTGGGTACATTTTTGACAAAAGATGTATAAATTTGGCATCGCGAGAGGGAAAAAAAGCTAAAATGGAAAATAGTTCAATCTTAGAAAGTAATTTTGGGAAAAATACATCTAAATGTTGTGTCGCGACAATTGAAATAAGCACTGCCATCTAATCACTCCCACTTCTGAGGTCATTTTTAACAAAAGATGTATAGATCTGGTATTGCAAGAAAGGAAAAAAGATTAAATGAAAAATGTTTCAGTCTTACAAGGTAAATGTTGTGGTATGACAATTGAAATAAGCACCGACACCTAATATCTCCCACTTTTGAGGTTATTTTTAACAAAAGATGTATAAATTTGGTATCGTGAGAAAGGAAAAAAGCAAAAAGCAAAATATTTCAATTGTATAAGGTAATATTGGGAAAAATACATATAAACATTGTTTCGCGACAATTGAAATAAGCACCGACATATAATATCTCCCACTTTTGAGGTCATTTTTAACAAAAGATGTATAAATTTAGTATCGCGAGAAAGGAAAAATCTAAAATGCAAAACATTTCAATCTTATTAGGTAATAATTGGAAAATACATATGAATGTTGTTTTGCGACAAGTGAAATAAGCACCAACATATAATATCTCCCACTTTTGGATTCATTTTTGACAAAAGATGCAACAATTTGGTATCGCAAGAAAGGAAAAAAGCAAAAATGCAAAATATTTCAATCTTAGTAGGTAATTTTGGGAAAAATACATAAAAATGATGTGTAGCGACAATTTAAATAAGAACCAACATATAATATCTCCCACTTTTGAGTACATTTTTGACAAAAGATGTATAAATTTGGTATTGCGAGAGAGAAAAAGCTAAAATGGAAAATATTTCAATCTAAGAAAGTAATTTTGGGAAAAATACATCTAAATGTTGTGTCGCTACAATTGAAATAAGCACTGACATCTAATCACTCACACTTCTGAGGTCATTTTTAACAAAAGATGTTCAGATTTGGTATTGCGAGAAAGGAAAAAAGATAAAATGCAAAATGTTTCAGTCTTACAAGGTAAATGTTGTAGTACGACAATTGAAATAATATCTCCCACTTTTGGAATCATTTTTGACAAAAGATGCAACAATTTGGTATCGCGAGAAAGACAAAAAGCTAAAATGCAAAATATTTCAGTCTTATAAGGTAATTTTGAAAAAAAATACATATAAATGTTGTGTCGTGATGACAATTGAAATAACCCTTATGAAAATCTAAAAATGAGCTTCAACTTAGCTCAACTGGAACTCAACTGTAGTCAGATTGATCCTCAACTTCCAGTTGAAAACAGCAAGTTCAGCTTGAAATCTCAACTCATTTGCATACTTGAGCAAGAGTTGAGATAGTTGAGCTTTCTATTTCAAGTAATTTGCATACTTGAGCCACAGTTGAGATAGTTGAGCTTTCTATTTCAAGTAATTTGCATACTTGAGCCACAGTTGAGAGAGTTGAGCTTTCCATCTCAAGTTATTTGCATACTTGAGGAAGAGTTGAAATAGAGTTGAGCGACTTGAGCTTGCAATCTATGTTAAATAAGAACACTTCAGTGTGGTTGAGTTCCCAGCATGCAAACATTCAGACATGACATCATGGAAAATTTTAGATTTTTGGCTCCATTTTCATAGTTGAATCAGAGATGTAAAGATGGAGGAGATTTTACAATTTGTTATGAAGGACTAGACATCATGTTGGATTTAATATTCAGTTAAAGTATGACATGAAGTGAAGTAGAATTGCTTTACAACAAAACTTTGACCATGTGAAAGTTTAAATGTGATATAAACTTGTCATTTTATGTGGAAATTATGATTGGCAAATTTTCAGTATTCCATTATCTTCAGCATGTAAGTACATGCATTAATTGTTATAAATAATTGTAGGAAACATTAATTATTAAGTGCATGTTTGCTTAATTTTTTTTTATTGTGATGATGTTCATTTCTTTTGAATAATAATAAAAAGTTTCAGTATAAATTCCAAAACTTAATTTAAGTATCAATTGACACATCTGTCCAATTTGGAATTTGCTGAATAATAATATTTGCAAAATATAAGATTCAAGAATATATCTTTGCTTGAATTGAAATGAATGATGTTTTTAGCAAGTAAGTAATTCCTGGTAGAACCATTTGACAGCATATCAATTGAAAATTGAAACTCAGCTTTTGTTTTCATGAATATAAAAATAAAGGGCTACGCCAAGCGCAGCATGATACGACCGCAGCATGTCGACCACTGAAATTTCAACAAAAGTAGTTTAAAGTGAATGTGGACACAGTAAAGAGCTTGACACAATAATTAGATGGACACAAAAAGAAGCTAGACACAGTTATTAGCTAGAAACAAAATAGGGAAAAAACCCTTTTGATTACTTACTGATAAAAAAACTGTAAGAGCTATGCAAAATATGTACTATCAACTAAACTTTACATCCATAGAAATTCAAAGAAAAAATCCATCGAAATCTGATGAAAAATAAAGATATGACACATTTAGAAAAATTGCAATTTTGGCCCCTTTGACCCCTTGTAGCTCCGAAACAGTAAGAGCTACAAAAAATCCGTTGACATACTTCTGAAAGCTTATATCAAGAGGAATCCAAAGAAAAAAATCCCATCGAAATCCGATGAAAAATAAAGATTTGACATATTTAGAAAAATTGCATTTTTGGCCCCTTTGACCCCTTGTAGCTCAGAAACGGTAAGACCTACAATAAATCCGTTGAATACTAATGAAAGCTTAGCTCAAGAGGAATCCAAAGAAAAAAATCCCATCGAAATCCGATGAAAAATAAAGATTCCACATAATTAGAAAATTTGCATTTTTGGCCCCTTTGACCCCTTATAGCTCGGAAACGGTAAGACCCACACAAAATTCGTTGAATATTACTGAAAGCTTAGATCAAGAGGAATCCAAGGAAAAAAAACCCATTGAAATCCGATGAAAAATAAAAGATTTGACATATTTAGAAAAATTGCATTTTTGGCCCCTTTGACCCCTTGTAGCTCAGAAACGGTAAGACCTACAAAAAATCCATTGACATACT
>MJUU01022166.1:40527-54058 GCA_002080025.1 Modiolus philippinarum
TATTTTTTTTGAGATTTGCCCCTGTTGGGCCCCATTTATCTCGTGAGTGGTACATGCTACGTGAAATCCGTTGGCATACTCCAGATTGGAAATTTCCTCAGGAGCACACTGAAACAAACCCCATCAAAATCCAATAAATAATAAAGATTCTACAGTCAAATATGTTAAAACACTTCATTTAACCCTTTTTTGGCCCCTAATTCTGAAATGGGTGGAGCAAAAACCTAAAGGAAAAAAACGTTTCTCAAGAATGTTCTAAGAAACATCATACTAAGATTTGACAACAATCCATCCACTAGAACCAAAGTTATGCTGTCCACAGACACGAAAATACCTAATTTTACCCCTTTTTGGCCCCTTTTTTGCCTCTTTTTCAAAAACGGGTTGGGCAGGGAACGCGAAATTAAAACCCGGGCTTAAGCTTGTGCCAACAAACATCATACTAAAATTTGATAACAATCCGTTCACTAGAACTAAAGTTATGCTGTCCGCAGACGCCGACGCCGACGCCGACGCCGACGCCGACGCCAGCGCCATACCATAATACGACCGCAAAATTTTTGCGGTCGTATAAAAATAGGTTATTGATAAATAAATTTAAGTGTTTGTTTTCAATGATTTGAAAAATAAATAGGTTAACATGGTCAAGGGCAAAGCAGTTGAGCATACTTGAGGGGTGGGTTGAGCAGACTTGAGAAACAGGTTGAGCCGACTTGAGAAACAGGTTGAGCAGACTTGAGGAATGCGTTGAACATACTTGAGGTATTGGTTGAGCAGACCTGAGAATTAGGTTGAGCAGACTTAAGGAATGGGTTGAGTAGACTTGAGGAAAAGGTTGAGCTGACTTGAGAAATGGGTCGAGCAGACTTGAGGAACAGGTTGAGCAGACTTGAGGAATTAGGTTGAGCAGACTTGAGCAACAGTTGAGAATATTGTAGATGAGCCTCAACTAATTTTTCTGCGAAAATCTCAACCAATATCTCAGTTCATCCTCAACTGAAAAAACTGGTTGAGCTTCCATTCAATTTTTCGTGTGGGCAGCACTGACATATAATATCTCCCACTTTTGAGGTAAATTTTAACAAAAGATGTATAAATTTATTATCGCGAGAAAGGAAAAAAAGCCAAAATACAAAATATTTCAATCTGATAAAGTATTTTTTGGGAAAAATACATATAAATGTTGTGTCGCGACAATTGAAATAAGCACCAACATATAATATCTCCCACTTTTGAGTACATTTTTGACAAAAGATGTATGAATTTAGTATCGCAAGAGGGAAAAAACGCTAAAATGGAAAATATTTCAATCTTACAAGGTAATTTTGGAAAAAATACATCTAAATGTTGTGTAGTGACAATTGAAATAAGCACCAACATTTAATCACTCCCACTTCTGAGGTCATTTTTTACAAAAGATGTTTAGATTTGGTATTGCGAAAAAGGAAAAAAGATAAAATGCAAAATGTTTCAGTCTTACAAGGTAAATGTTGTGGTACGACAATTGAAATAAGCACCGACACCTAATATCTCCCACTTCAGGTTATTGTTAACAAAGGATGTATAAATTTGGTATCGCAAGAAAGGAAAACGATAAAAAGTAAAATATTTAAATCTTATTAGGTAACTTTGGGAAAAATACATATAAAGGTTGTGTCGCGACAATTGAAATAAGCACCAACATATAATATCTCCAACTTTTGGATTAATTTTTTTGACAAAGTATTTTGGAAATTACATATGAATTTAATGTCTCCAGCATCAAGGACATATATATATATGTCCTTGCCAGCATAAACATAGGCCTCGATAAAATACCCTTTTTTGAAAGATTTATTAAGAATATAATGTAACGTAAGCATGGAATGTATAAATAAAACAAAACAACGCTCATAATAATTTGTAATGGCATTTTGGTTTTAATTTATTATCAAAAATATATTAAAAAGAGAATGAAGTCGTCGAGTATTCATACTTTGCTTAAAGTAAATACTGTCATATTAATATCAGGTGTTTTGAACTGACCAATCGTTAAGAGCAATCCAAAGCTGCCACGAAGTTCACTTCAAGTGCACTTTGCGATCACTCCCGCGATCGCATCTTCTTTTCAAGTGCACTTGAAAGTGGTCACAAGTTCGATCACTCTAGGCTGTTATGGAATCACTTTCAAGTGCACGCGAAGTGCACGCCAGGAACGCTTTTGGAGTGCACTTGGATGGAATGTTGCGTCAGTACCCAACTGTACCACATCTGGATCCAGCTAAAAGTCCGAGGAACTCAACGAAACTCCTCATTGTCACTAAGGCATGCTAAATTATAGCCTGAATCATCACCAGAGTATTCTCATTCAATTTGTGTCCGATGACTCCGAAGGTAAAACAGAACTAAAAATATTTTAGAACATATTTCGACTTTCTTTTCAATCAGATAGATAAAGAACAAGTAATGACTGTGTTCGCAGAGCGAAACACAAAAGTCTCCTAAACGAACTCCCATATCTAGCAACCCTCCTGTGAGATTTCATCCAATTCTGAGCACATTGTATTTTCCCGCCTTTTTCCAGTTTCCATGGCAACAGTTACCATTTTGAAAATGTTGAGACAAAAAATCAATTCTATGCATGCTAGGCAACCTTCCTGTAAAATTTCATCGAATTCTGAATACTTTGAATTTTCCCGCCTTTTTGGCGTTTCCATGGCAACGGTCGCCATTTTGAAAATGTTAAGACCAAAAATCAATTGTATGCATGCTAGGCAACCTTCCTGCCAATTTTTATCCAAGTCTGAGGACTTTGAATTTTCCCGCCTTTTTTCCGTTTCCATGGCAACGGTCGCCATTTTGACAATTTTAAGACCAAAAATCAATTCTATGCATGATAGGCAACCTTCCTGCCAATTTTCATCCAATTCTGACCACTTTGAATTTTCCCGCCTTTTTCCGTTTCCATGGCAACGGTCGCCATTTTGAAAATTTTCAGACCAAAAATCAATTCTATGCATGCTAAGCAACCTTCCTGCCAATTTTCATCCAATTCTGACCACTTTGAATTTTCCCGCCTTTTTTCTGTTTCCATGGCAACGGCCGCCATTTTGGAAATTCCGACCCCGGATGGCACACCTTCTCATTGTCCTCTTCCATCATGTGAAGTTTCATGGAGTTCTAGTAATCGGTCTTCGAGATATCTGGCGGACCGGAATTTTAGGGCGGAAGAAGAAGAAGAAGAACGAGAATAATTAAAAAGACAATTGTTCAGAGAACAATTGCAAGGTCTTTCCCAGTCAATGTTATGTTTAATGTTATGTTTTGTCATGTCACATGTTTAAAATCATCTTGATGAGATGCATATTGTCTCCAATATATTAGAGTAGCCATTTCTAATCGTTTTAAAGATTTAACGATAAAAAAAAAACGTAAAAATTGGCTATGACCTTGACCAATGACCTTGATGACCTTTGACCTTGGAATCAAATTGTAGGTCTCTTCTTGCTGATTAATTTGATATGTTACATGACCATACTATCTATAAAGGTGTAAAAGTTATACGCAAAACACCTATTTCTGAAACGCGTCAAGGGCAATAACTCTTCTGGGAGTCATCGGAGAGCTTCGGTCCAAATGAATCAAATGTAGCCCTTGACATAATGAAGATGTTTGCTGATATTATTTTACGGTTATTGAGTTTAAATGCTAACAAGGTCAAAGGTCAAGGTCAAAGGTCACCGATGACCTTCAGCCTGGTACTCAAATTGAAGGTCTTTTCATGCTGATCACTTTAAACATATATGTTTACTATATTATCTGTAAGCGTTTAAAAGTTATTCGCAAAAAACCAATTTACAAAAACGCGTCAAGGGCTATAACTCAAAAACGGTTCGTCGCAGAGTTTTTGTTGCATTGAATCAAATGTAGATCTTAATGAGAGGAACATTTTTGCCACATAATGTTTTCATAAATTTTTTATCGTTTGCGAGTTATCGCGATAACAATATTTAAAATAGCCGCCATTTTGAAAATGGCGAACGAAAAAATTTTTTGACCCCCTTTTTGAAATCAGGGCCATCAAAGCTACCTGGGAACAAAATTTCATCAAAATCCGACAACTTTGATAAATTTGCATAATTAGGGGTCAAAAACGCGTAACCGGGATCGCGACCCAAAAATTTTTTTTTGCATGACAAATCACCCTGAGGATGAATGAAACATTTTCCCCACCTCAGATTTTTTATATCGGTTACGGTTTTTTAGTATATCTGCTAACAAGAAAAAACATGGTCGGGGAGATAACTCTGTTACTAAAAATAGATTTTGCTCGTTGGGCGATTTCGAAAGAGATTTTCCAACTTCTAATTACTACGCGAAGTTTCGTAATGATACGTCTAAAGGTTTTCCGTACAGAGGCCTTACGGAAGAAAAAGAATAATAATAATAATAATAATCAGAAGAATTACTATAAGGTCTTTCCGACTGGAGTCGGGAAAGACCTTAATAATAAGAATAATAAGAATTGAGCAAAAACAATAAGTCTCCACAAACTTCGTTTTGGAGACTTAATAAGAGGAGGTGTCTTGAATAAAATATAAATAGTTGCTGGAAGATCAAATATATAAGCCACAAAGTGGATAGGCAATTTTAACGGCGCCCGGCATGTCAACACGCCATTTAAGATGGCCGCCAGTGGAGACAGATAACCAACGGCTGAATGTCATTTTCAACTTTCTGATCCACATTTCTTCAAAAATTAAATTCAACATTATGAAAGAAAATAAGAAAATCGTAAAATATTTATTATTGGCAAGTGGTATCTCCCAGATAAAGCGTACCTAAACGGCCAAGAACATGTCGGTTGTAAATTAAGAAATAATTCACGGGCACCGGTGGTTTGTTGGAGATTTACATATGTGTGGCCGTTATTTTCGTTAATATTTTACCCAGAGCGTAGCGCAGCGGACATCCATATGTAAATCGACTACAAACCACCGGCGAATATGAATTATTTCGATTCTAATATGACATTTAATTATCTGGGCGGACCTATAATGTACACTGTAATGACGGCCATTACATAAGATTTACTGACGTTTTTGTGCACAAAACAATTATGACGTCGTCAGTTTCAGCGTAAAGACTGTTGTGACGTCGCTCATACTGTTATTGGAGATTTTCATATGTCTGGTCGTCATGGTTTCCATTGTTCTCATATTAGAATACCCTAAAATACATAAAATTTGGAATCCTGGTAGACAGAAAGTTTTAACTTATAGTTTTCCAACTGAATACATTTCTAGCTTTCTAGATTTTTCTGGTTTACTGGATTTGGCTTCCTATTTCGATATTTTTGGAAATGAGTATTTCTTTAAAACCTGAGGAGTGACCATCCTTAACTTAGAATATTTAAGAATGCTTGTCACATTTCAGTCTCTCAATACTTACAGTTAAAGAAAAATATTTTTACTGTTCTGGCAGGCATTTGTCTTGTCAGTAGGAAATATTAAGCAAATTTCACATGCGATCTAAGTAAAGGTTGATTTTAAATGCACCCTATGGTTCACAATTATAATAGATTCTTAAATTCTGCATTCTGTATTCCGAATTCCTCAAAAGGATGTCCCTTCTCGGCTTTCGTATCTTTGACATTTTAAGGAAATTTACCAAAATTGGAATAAAATATTTTTGAAATTCAATTGGTGGAAATGATTGCCCTAATGGAAACAAATCCCAACAGTTTGGTTGCTAGGTAGAATTCAAAAAAATACGTGGTCTTTGAAACTTTCAGGAAATTTACCAAAATTGGAATCAAATATTTTTGAAATTCAATTGGTGAAAATGATTGCGCTTATGGAAACAAATCCTTACAGTATTGTTGCTAGGTAGAATTCCAAAAAATATGTGGTCTTTGACACTTTCAGGAAATTTACCAAAATTGGAATCAAATATTTTTGAAATTCAATTGGTGGAAATGATTGCCCTAATGGAAACAAATCCCAACAGTTTGGTTGCTAGGTAGAATTAAAAACAAACGTGGTCTTTGACACTTTCAGGAAATTTACCCAAATTGGAATCAAATATTTTTGAAATTCAATTGGTGAAAATGATTGCGCTAATGCAAACAAATCCTTACAGTATTGTTGCTAGGTAGAATTCCAAAAAATAAGTGGTCTTTGGCATTTTCAGGAAATTTACCAAAATTGGAATCAAATATTTTTGAAATTCAATTGGTGAAAATAATCGCCCTAATGGTAACAAATCCTTACAGTATTGTTGCTAGGTAGAATTCCAAAAAATAAGTGGTCTTGACACTTTCAGGAAATTTACCAAAATTGGAATCAAATATTTTTGAAATTCAATTGGTGAAAATGATTGCCCTAATGGAAACAAAACCTTACAGTATTGTTGCTAGGTAGAATTCCAAAAAATAAGTGGTCTTTGACACTTTCAGGAAATTTACCAAAATTGGAATCAAATATTTTTGAAATCCAATTGGTGAAAATGATTAACCTTATCATAACAAATGCTAAAAGTATGGTTGCTAGGTAGAATTCCAAAAAATAAGTGGTCTTTGAGACTTTCAGGAAATTTACCAAAATTGGAATCACATTTTCAAATTCTAAGATTTCAGAATTTTTATTTTTTTCCAAATACTTGCCAAAATATAAGATAAGATGCCAAATTGTCCAAAAATATCAGTCTTTGACATTTTCAAGAAATTTACCGAAGTTGGAACCGGCATCAAAATTCTGATAGCTTATTGCGCATCTACAGACTATATGCAACAATTCTGCAACAAAATTAAATCCATAAATCCAAAAATGTAGGATGAGTTTGCGTCGCATGCCATATGTGTCACAATCCACATTTTGTGGTCTTTGTCAAATCGACATCTTGGGCCTCTTGTTTGCATCAAGATAAATATCAAAAGTCCGAAAGCTTATTGCGCATCTACAGACCATATGCAACAATTCTACAACAAAATTAAAACCCTAAATCCAAAAATGTAGGAGGAGTTCGCGTCGCATGCCACACGTGTCAAAATGGACATCTTGGGCCTCTTGTTTGCACCAAGACCAATATCAAAAATCCGAAAGCTTATTGCGCATCTGCAGCATATATGCAACAGTTCTATAACAAAATTAAAACCCTAAATCCAAAAATGTAGGAGGAGTTCGCGTCGCAAGGATTTGTGACGGACGGACGGATGGACGAGGCCAACGACAATTTCCCCGAACTTTCATTCGAAAGTGCGGGGATAAAAATAGGCAGGGGCTCCCCTAATAACTTAAGTAATATACCATTTACACTTTTAGTTTGTCTCTTTTCAGTGAGGAGTCCGTAAAAAGATTCCCCGTGCGAGAGATGTATGCTCTCTATATATTCCAGTTATGGTGTACTTGTTCGTGAAAGAATTTCTCATATGTATATACTATCATACTTTCTTATTTTGACATTAATTGTTGTAGTTTCGAAATATAATTCTGACCACATGTTTTAAGTGCCCACATCTCACTATTTTATAATGCAAAGTTTTCTTACAATAAACTTGATGAGTATCCTGTGTTTGTCCATGTGTTGTAATCATCCACTAGCTTAAGACACTAGTGCTTTTGTCGGGCAAAGGTTGACAGTGATTGTCAGAGCACTTTGCCAGTTAATTAATGTTTGTTGACAATCCTGCACCCATGCCCAGAAAAGACATGGATGTAGCGTTGTTCGACAATTAGCAAAGAATTCCGCTTAAGGTCAGAGGATACAAAATGAGAACAGTTTTGATTGCCACGAAATTTTGCATATTTACTCATTTCAGTATGTTAAATCAGAAAATGAAAGTCAATTAGGGGGTCACCGTGCTTTTTTTCGAGTTATTTTCAATCAAAAATGTCATTTTTGGTTCTAAATTTACAAAGACAAAAAAGGGAAAATCCGCAATTTGAGCTCAAAATTTCTGGTTTTTGTAACTTATATGTATGTCAGGATATACGAGCAATAACTAAAAACTAACGTAACGTAGATCTCGGCATTATCAATCCATATGTATAAAGAAAAATATATGTCACCGTCCTTGTTCTTGAGATATAGCCTGCAAAAGATGGTCTGTACCACGAAAAAATGTGTGAAATCGACATGACGTTTATGACGCTATAAATGAATATTTTCATAACATGAAATTTAACGTAGACGTTTTTATCTCCTTTTGTTTACAAAAATTTGTTTTATTACGGGTACTTGATATTTAAAGAGAAAGGCAATTCTTTTTTCTTAGGTAGCAAGTTATTTTTACTTTTCTCTATGGAATTGGGGTTTGGGTTGGTGCAGTAGAAAGGGGCCAGGAATGAGAGTGGAGAAGACTGTATAGACGAAAGCTAGGAAAATAAAAATGGTTATCTTGAGGAAAGGATAAGAGAGAACGAATAGATAGCAAAGGGGAAATGTAAAGAATGCAATGGTAATAAAACAATTGGGCATCAATACGAACGAGAAGATCGGTAAATTACCAGCTGTTCGCCCCTCGAAATTGAACGCTTGAAAATGCATATTCGCCAAAACTAATACTACCTATACACTGTATATACACGGTTTCGAGAATATTATTATCATACATTACAATCCATGAGATAGATGCGTCGATTCATTTTCCCTGGGGGGATTACATTTCCCGACTGCATCGACTGAGGGGAATATGATTCTTCGAGAATCTTCACAAACCCACCCCATGCATTGGATAAATAATATTTCATGGGCCTCTTTTATTCCATTACTCTGTTTTATGTGTACAGAGAAATAAGTATTCAAAGTACACTACAGTTGGGAAAGGTGCACTGCTTTTGCTATGAATAAGTATTATGTAATCGATATTTTAACAGTTCAAGACAATACAAATTTAAAAAAAAATAATAAATAAGTGTAAAGGAAGCTTGCGAAACAACGTCAGTAGAATACCGAAGGAACAAAGGAAGTGATGATTACAAAAAACGAAGGCCAAAGACATGACAAAAACCGCAACAGAGAAAAACAAGGACAAAACAAGGACGTGAGACAGTCACAATAGACGGAAATGAAAAAGACGACATTAAGAACTAAGGCACTCATAGTGTGAACTCCCATGATAACCGGGAGTGAAATCAGATGCTCCGGAAGGGTAAGCATGTCCTGCTCGAAAATATTGAAAATTTACGTGACATTGTTTAGACAACAACAAATAAATTTCTTGCTTCTCATCTGATTTTCTACAGAAATTGTCAGGATGGAAGTTTTTTCATTTTGCATCCGTTCTATAGACCTACACCTTTGAGAGCGTCTTCCAAAGTCTGATTTTCTGAGTCCCCGTAAGTTCCCCCAAGGGAAGTTATATGTAATATGTGAAGAATGCTACATTTTGTACGTGGTCCAGAAATATCGGACTTTGTATGATGTTTTGGGAAAGGTTAATTTTTCTTTGTGCTTTTATTATCAGGAGAAGACCTTGTAAGTTAGATATGTACTTGTGTCTGATCCTATTGTCTTTGTTTTAATTATAAGAAAAGACAGCTTAATTAAAACAATATTGCCGCAATAAGTAACAAAAGTAATAGTACCAAAGGTAAGAGGATACCAAATGACGTTAAGTCGAGAGTTATCGATCCTAATGTTACGGTTTTTCAACGCACATAGCGAACGTTTGCAATGCTTTCTTTTTTTTAATTCCATCAGCTGTCATACGATAGCGATTTTAATATTAAGATCAGAGCATTCAAAATTAGATGCTTTTATTGTGTAAGATTTTTACTTAGCGCAACGTACAAATTATTTAGATGTTATGTCGGAATAGGGGAAAGGTATGCAATTTTTATAGAGACGAAATAAAAATCTGTAACTAGTCTAGGATTGAATAACCTTTTGCATTCCCTTTTTAATCTAATTTAACTAAAAAATTATCCCTTATGAACAAAGACGATAGTTCCTTTTGACACCCCACCATGCTTATTCCGTCAACCAAAAGGGTGTCAAACGGATAAACAGATAATGATGACACAAAACTTACGAAAGAACGGACTAAGAAGTAAATCAAATGTTCATTCGTTTCATTGGTTTTGATGAAACAACAGGATTTGGTAAATTACATTAATAATTTTTCTTTGGGGACTTTTTAGAGTCAACTTTCAATGTTTTTTTTGAAATTTTTTATACCGATAACGCATATATGCTGATTAGGTTTCAATATCTTTCATCCATTGGGTACCATGTAATCGTAACATAACAACTGTACATTCGTTCATTCGTTTCATTGGTTTTTGATGAAACAACAGGACTTTGGTAAATTACATTAATAATTTTTCTTTGGGGACTTTTTAGAGTCAACTTTCAATGTTTTTGGAAATTTTTTATACCGATAACGCATATATGCAGATTAGGTTTCAATATCTTTCATCCATTGGGTGCCATGTTATTGTAACATAACAACTGTACATTTGTTTACTCTCCTAGTAGATATGTCTCGATAATTCACGAACGTAACATACCGAACGTAACTTTACTTAGGCATACGAAAGAAACAAAAGGACCATTCATTGATAGGTGTAGTAAGTGACAAACGAAATATAAACGAATGACGAATACGAACGAATCGGGTTTTGTCGTGGAACAATTGGTGATAACCGGAAATTTTTTATCTTCGTGGCAAACTTCATTCACTACACAGTGTTATCTTTTCATGTTTGTATGAGCTGACCGAGTTTGCCGAGCTGAGTTTTTTGGAATTTCTTCATTTTTTGAATTTCAACTATTTGTATAACATTATAGCTTGATACATTGAGTCATATAATTCAAAAGAAAAAAATTAAAAAAGTCCCACTCAACACCTGCAATCAGCATGATTAACCTATGATGCAAACATAATTTTTTATATAAAATAGGTAATATCCCGAGCTGAGTTCCCGCCAGGGGGGTTGGGGGTAATTTTCTAGTATAACGTACGGGGGAGTGCGGCTTGGGTCCAAAACAACGACAGTAGAATACCGAAGGAACAAAGGGGTGCAATTTACAAAAATCGAAGTCCAAAGACAGGGCAAAAACGAGAACACAGAAAACAATGACGTTAGACACAAAAACAATGACGCCAGACAGACACAAAGCACAGAACCAGAAACCACAAAATTCAGAACAAAGGCACTCACAGTGTGAACTCCAGTGAAACTGAGAGTGACATCAGGTGCTCCGGAAGGGTAAGCATGTCCTGCTCTGTTAACAGCACCAGTCACACTGTGAGTGATTCAATCCGGGAAAATGTCAAAGTCGGTAGTCAAATCCGGGAAGACGTGAATCTAGCTGAAAATGTCCACTTTCATTTGGGATACTGTCACGTCATATCTTTCAATGATGCTATGGTGACGGCCATAGAATTTCTTGAGGGATGAAATTAACAAAGGTTGAACAAATCCCTGACTAAGCAGCTTTTGGGACAGTGTTTTTGCTCTGTTCAAAAAATCGCTGTACAAACTACAAGCTCGACAGTAACGAATCAACTGTGAAATGTACACTCCATAGGCTGGAGAGGTAGGTATATTGCTGCTAAGAAAGGGAAAGTTCACAATGGGGAAATTAAAATCATCACGCTTGTCATATAGCTTAGATTTCAAACGTCCATCTTCGTCAATATACAATAAAAGATCTAGGAACGTAGCTGAAGTAGGTGTTTCAGTTGTTTCTTTAATTTCAAGCTCATTTGGATAGATCTGATGTAAATAATCCTTAAATTTAGGATTATTAAGAGAAAGCACATCGTCTATGTAGCGGAAGCTGAAATTAAAGGACTGGGCTAAATGTTTTTGTTTTCTTTGAATAAGCCCTTGTAGAAACTTGGCCTCGTACGAGTAAAGGAAAAGGTCTGCTTAAAGCGGCGCACAGTTTGTTCCCATAGGAATCCCTATTGTCTGTTGGAAAACACGACCTCCAAATTCGACAAAAATATTGTCGATTAAAAATTCTAACATTTTGATTACGTCAGTCTCGGTGTACTTCTTATTTGAATCGGTGTGGTTCTTAACAAAATATGTCTTGTCTTTCCCTATAACTAAATAGGTGTATCTGCGTTCTCCATTTTTTGTGCAGAAACATTGATGTATTAAATCTGCAATTACTGTTTTCAGTTTATTGTGTGGCAGGGTTGTATAAAGTGTAGAAAAGTCAAATGTTTGAATGCTATGGCAATGGGTAAGACTGGTTGAGGAAAGCTGTTCAAGAAGATCTTTTGAATTTTTAAGAATCCACATTTGATTCATACCGCTTGTGGAGTAAGCTTTATTACAGTAATTTTTCAGGCCGTCTCTGACTGCGGTCAACAAAGTAGTGAGGACCTGTGAAAGAGGTTTAGTGGTGCATCTGGAAGACCCGGCAATGAATCTCCAAAAAATATTATTGAAATCCATACCAGACTAAATACTGTCATAATGTGGTCACCCATAAAAATACTAAGGTTATGTATGGATTCTGTGTATTTTAGATGAGAAAAGAGAAATCCACTGTAAAAGAGGAAATTTTCGCGAAGTGTTTGTTTTCGCTAATTTCTCGATTAGGACATATTCTCGAACATTTCCCTTCGTGTAAATTTGCTTTTATTATTGTAACAAAATACAATTGGGAAACGTGAGAAAATAACTCGTTTTACAGTATTTAGAGTGAAAATTGATTACTTTTCACTCATCTTCTCATAATTTTGATACCAACTGGAAAAATACAGCCCAAAGTAATACCAAATGAGATGAAAATAAGCCCAAATATTTATAAAAAGGGCAAATGTGAGTATCAAATAAATACATGTTGGATTTTGCAAAGAAAAGCTCCCAAATTTGCCACAAGTCCCCGTATACTAATATATAGGCAGTTACCCCCGTGGTTGAGTTGCAATTAGGATTAACTTCAATTTAAATTTCGAGTTTGAATTACATTGTATTGAACTCGAAAACTTTTAGTTTCAATTTGAGTGAAGTTAAATATTTATTTCCTCATTGTCAAAATCTATCCCCACAGCAGTTGTATCAAATCACCAAGACATCATAAAATACATTAAAAATACTGTCAGACCCAAACTTCGAAAAAGGAAGTTCCATTTTATTTTTTAAACATTTTAGTCATTTTTCAACAGGGAACGAAAAGGAAAATCAACAAAGGGAGGTTCCAATACCCCTGATCCCCCATTCCGATGATAAAATTTTCGTCATTGTCATTTGTACTTTACAATCAAATTGTGTTGTTTAAGTCAACCAAAGCGCACACTTTTACACACTAAATACTTTATGCAAATTTCAATATATGCAAATACTACATATCTGAATGCACTCATAAGAACATGTCACTTTCTGGCCGAAGAATAGTCGCATCAATTTATGACACAAAGGTTCTTAACTATGCCTTCATGGCTGTAACTTGCACAGTACTCTAGTTATCAATTTTGCACAGAGCAGGTGTAAATGTATTTTTGCACTTGCGTAATTTACATGAAACATATTCTATTTTTATCGTGTAAATGAAAAAAAATGTTAAAATGACTTTTCTGCTACTGAAA
>MJUU01022168.1:0-10129 GCA_002080025.1 Modiolus philippinarum
TTTCAAGGAGTAGTCTTTAATCAGCAGCATTAAAATCAAATAATTTGGAAAGTGATTATCCAAATTATATTACCATAGACAGAAAGTAATGTTCCACACATTAACAAACATCTGTAAGTGTCCATGCTTATGACTAGAATCTCTTACCAGCACTAAATTTTCAGTAAAATTATCTTGACTCTATAGTTTTTGTAGTTAGTTAGTAAACAATAATGTCACGCATTTTATTTTAATATTATGTAACAAACACGTTACTCGTGACTTTTATCATTTTACATCATAATGAGCATGATCAACCGAGAGTGTGGATCGTGATGAAATAAAACTTTTCTTAACAACCAAAGACATGTACTACTATATATTTTTTTCAGATACCAATCAAATACTAAGTAACTTACGTTTTTTCAGTGCAAATCATTCAAATTTAATGAAAATCATACATCATGTATAAGATGTACAAAAGTTTATCACAGATTTATACCCTTTCGTAATCTTAGATGATTAAGAATAATGCAATTTTCGAAATTTGTTGGAGTTTAAACTGCACCAAAGCACTGCACAATGTGGCTAGGAGACAAACAGCACAGACAATATTGTGAAATACATGTACCAAATTTGCAGTAAATGTGATTTTTACAGACTTATTTCTTTTCAGTGCAGGTAAATTTCCAACATTTGAAAACAATAGAAAATATGATGCTTTAAATCTGATGAAGAACAAAAAAAAAAAAAAAAAAAAAAAAATGAACATTTGCGAGAGCTTGTTCAACTTCAGTAATTTCAGTTAAGGCTAAAGACTTTAAAGAAATAATGAGTATCTAAAATTCGAAAATTAGTGAATGCTTGATTTAATGGGCATCTCAACTAAAAAAAGTACCATTAAGGCTACAGCCTTAGAGGGAATAATTAATGAGTATCTAAAATTCTAACATTAGTGAATGTTTGATTGCATGAGTTTATTCAACTCGAACATCAACAACGGCAGTAGAATACCGGATGAACAAAGCACATAATTACATGAATCAATGTCCAGAGACAAGGCAAAAGCAAGAACACCATAAGACGGGAAACCAAAAAACCACACATCGGCAAAATACACTAACATCACCACAACACTGAAAACTAAACCACTAATAGCATGAACTCTGAAAAAAAAACCAGAGTGACATCAGGTGCTCCGAAAGGGTAAGCATGTCCTTCTCTGTATACAGCACCCATAACACTGTCACTGGGTCAATCCAGGGTAAAGTCAGAATCGGTAATGCCAATGCAGTATTTGAATCAGACGCTGTTTACAAAAGAAGAATTTGATACATCATACAACATCAGAAACATTCAAATTTCCGCCCAGTTTAGCTCCATTGAAAATTCGGCTATCATGTATGGCAAGCCATATTTATATGTAATCAATTTTTAAGATATTGTATATATTTTATAATATATCTCATATTTTATACAAGATATCTTATAAATTTTATAAGATATCTCATAAAATGAAGAGTTTAGTGGCAAGCATTCCTTGACCAATCTTTCTAAATTACGTTTTGTATTGCTCTTTCCTTTCATGGTTGTGGTCTTGGAGTTAGTGGTCTACCTGTATTGGGTTTTATTACTATAAGGAAACGGGATAGAGAAAGGGGAGGTTTGGGTACCCATAAACCGGTTTAATCCTACCGATAGCTGTTGCTAGTGCCGGCACCAAGTCCGGCTATCCCGAGTTCCTATCCTTATCGTTGTATGTCTTTTGTCAATTTATTGTTTTTCTTGTGCACTTATAAAAAATAAACTTTATAGTATAAGATATCTTATAGACTTAATAAGATATCTTTTAAATTATAAATAAGATATCCACTAAAATATTTTTTAAAGATATCTTATAAGATATATAAGATATCTTATAAGGCTTATAAGATATCTTATAAGGCTTATAAGATATCTCATAAACTTGTTTCGAAATGTAATAATTGCTCCCTGTAACAAAAATCATTTGTGATTTTGGATATAAGTCGAAATCAATACCACGGATTCAGGAGTCATAGACCTAATTAACCTTCCTTTGTTTACTAAATTATTTATATATTATGAATTACTGATTTTCTGATGAAATAAAGAGGTGGGCTGCCAAAAAAATATTGACGTCTGCAAAATATATTACCATCCTAGTCATTCTTTGTTGCCTTCGTGTATTGTCAGTGAAAATGTGTCGTTTTCGTTGAAAGTCGCATATCCAAGATATTACATGATTTAGATTTATATTTTTTTTTTGTAAATCGTCCGTACTAGTAGTAAGAACGTTTAGACACGGGCCATTTGATTCATCTAATGTTTGTCTGTGTGGGGGGAGGGATCCTGGTTTTCCAACTTGAGCGTGTCTGGAATTTGTTCATCTGACTTTGTAATAAGCTCTTTCTCCAACTTTCAATAAATCATATAAAAGGCCTGTTCTCAACTTTAACCATAACCGAATATATTAGCCATATCTCTAACTCAAGACTAAACTGTGGTAAAGTGGGACTGAAAAAATCACTCTGTGACACTGCATTTTATTTTTAAACTAATCACATGATACAAATGAGCAGGATCCTATATTGCTTATTTTGTTTTACATTTATAAGATATCTATATCTTTTATAAGATATCTTGTATATTTTATGATAAAATTTTATACAACGTTTTTATAGATATTTCATATCTTTTATAAGATTTCTTATCAAGTATATGTGATATCTTAATTTGTTAATAAGATATCTTATAAAGTTTATAAGATATCTAATAAATTTATGGGATATGTTATAAAGTTTATACGATATCTCATTAAATATATAAAATATCTTATAAACTATTTTTATAAGATATCTCAAAAATTTTAAATAGGGATAAATATAGATATGGCGTGCCATAATTATGTAATTATTTTCACTGGCAACACTCAGTCAGGATATGTGACTAACCGTCGAGTTAAAGTGAGATCAAATGTTTGAGTACAGCTCTCGAACTTGAACTCGAAGAAAAATTATCTGTTGTGTAACTTAAAGAGTATAAAATTACAGTTTTGTATAGTTCCACATCTACAACGACATGCAAAATGTAATCTTCACTAACATTTTTACTTTATTTTTCAAACAAAACCACTGTAAAACTCACACTGAAGCTTTTTCAGTTAAATGCAATAAAATATTGAGTAGTAATCAGAATTTAATCTATTTTTTAGTTTGTTTTACAGTAAATAATTCCAAATGTAATTGTAACGTTCATTTTCATTGGTGAACGTCATGACGAGCAAACGGATATATTTTTCGATATTTCCGTTTGCTCATGAATCTGCTTCGCAAAAATATAGTGCAGCATGTAAAGACGTCGTTAACATGGATCACGCAGTTTTTAACGTTCAAAAATGGAATTATATGGATTAAACACTGATTTTTAGGAAATTATGTATGTATAAACTCCGGCAGCTCACTCACAAACTTTACATAAAGCCCTTCGGACTTTATTCAGTTTGTGAGTGAGCTGCCGGAGTTTATACGTAGATAATCTCCTAAAAATGAGTTTTTAATCCTATATTGAAAACTCATAGTACAAAAAGGTCCAAAGGAAGCAATGGCAACATCGGAAACACAAAGTAACAAAGACATTCATTAATATGGCACACAAAAGAAAAAATAAGACGCACATAAAGATGAACAACATAGATCCAATTGAAAGTTGTTAGACACCCACCGTGTTAAACATGTCAATTCCTGAAATGAAATAAATCAAGGTAAGGAAAATAAAAGTAAGCTACTAAAGGAAAGGATCTGTCACTATCTTATAAATCACAGCGTTCACAAGATCGGGATGTGGACAAATTAAAGTTTCAGATTAAAAAAAAAATTGGAATTTTTAGTAAGTGGCGAAATGTTCCCGAAATGGAGCGTATATAATTTTCACTATACAATGAAATCCCACTCCTTTATCTGCTGAATAATGCTTTTAAGAGACATAAGTCGTCGAAATGGCCATATGCAGAAATTAAACTAAGAGGAGGTTCGGTATATTCATATCTGTTTAGATATTTTAAACCTTCGTTACCATGGTAAAAAATGGTTGACATCTGTAACTTAAAATCAATTCAAGACCTCTTATACCCATTCTCTCTGAGAGACTCTGAAGATTTTAAAACCAGCAATTGTTGTAATTCAGATCACGGTGTACATCTTTTCCTCCGTCAGATTAGGAAAAAATTAAAAAAAAACCTTGCAGGATGGCGGTGGGTCCAGGTCTTGGCAAACATATTTCGGATCAATTGGAGATATGAATAATAGGTCATTGCTGTAATCTAGAAAGAAAGTGCTTCTTGGCTAAACGTGACCTTAAGGAGGAAGATGTTGGTTTGCTGACAGATAAGAAGATGGGTCATAGAATCAACTGGCCTCTAGGAACACCCGAACACAATGATCATATACAAAAGGAGAAAACATTTATGAAAGGATATGGAGTAAATGAACATGAGACAATAACACATACATGTATGTTTACTACAACTGCAAGCAAGTTTAATTAACTGTGTGGCCTCGGAAATTAAGTCCTTATCAGCAGCACCAGAATCCAAACATACGGAATCAATAATTAAAAAAAAATGTATAAAATGCATGAAACCAAACGAAATCCGAATAATAAGCAATATCAAATACTAGTATAGCTTAGACAAAACTACAACGGAGGGAGCTACGCTTTAGGTTTTCAAATTTAGAATTAACTTTAAGATAATAGTTATAAACAAAGTGTGCACATGAGATATAATCACATGTACAAGCATACCATATGTGAGAAAAATAAATATGAAAACAAGAATTAAGTAGGGATTGGAAGAATGCAGTTCTTACACAACTAGTTACTTAACTGGTCAGTCTGATTGATAGTGTAAGAAAACATTTTGGAATGCTTGGAAAATTTCCTTTTTTAATTTATTTCTTTCATCATCCTTTATTGGGCTTTACAGATGCATAAGATCAATATTTTAAGATTGATCTGTTTCATAATGAACAACCAATTACAATCTTGGTCGGATCTTGACTCTTATGAAGTTTACAAGAACAATTATTTCTATGTTAAAGCGTTATAAAAGAATTGAGAGAGACAGGAAATGTATTATCGCATGTTCCAGATATTTGATACTATTAATCTATGGTTTTATCTGTGACTTTTTTCGTAACAGCGTTTATAATAAAATGAGCATTTTTAAACAAAATTTTATTACTAAAAATGCGGGGTTAAACGTAATCCTATCCTCTCACGATAGTTTTCTACATTAGACGAGAGTATTTGGAAACCCAGAAAAAGGAATTGTACAAAAACTCGTTGCTATCAATACTGCATGTATGTATGTATGTATTTGTCTTTTGAATATGATTTTGGTAATGAGTACTCCTTTTTTGACTACTTTCCATATTGTTTGAATCTAATGCTGCTGATGAGAGGTTATTTCTTGAAACACGTGTACAGCATAACGAAATTTAAAGTTGATTATGCAACTGGGATATTTATTGTATTTGAATTCTGACATGGTGTTGACAAGTTTCCGTGTCATTTAATTTTTCGGTTTACAGAAGTAAGCCTGATTTTTATTGGATGCACATTCCCTGAATGTCAACATAAAGTCGGAAATCTGTTAGGCAATATAAGCTGTCATGGAATTTGACTACATCGTTATATGAAACTATATGAAAGCAAAATGGTGAAGTCGATCGGATTTATTTTTGACAAGATTTAAAGTGTCCAAAACTGTTCATAGGAATATCAATGTCATTCAGATTACAGACGGGGTATATAGAGTGACATGCACTGGAGTATCTATTGTTTTTCCTTCGGAAATATAACTAAACATCCAGGATTTTTCACGCTATATTCCCCGTCTGAAGCCTGAATTACATATAATACTGGAGATAAGTCATTAATCTAAATACACATTATTCATCTCTCAACGACAAAGTACCTATTGGGCAGAAATTATTATCTCTTTATAAAATTCAAAAGCGTGTTAAGGCTTCATTGTGCAAAATACAAGAGGAGTATATTAATTTGCGTATACAGTTGAAGAACAATAATAAAAGCGTTGTCCCATTGCTTGGTGATGCCTTTTATTTACTTTGTCTTTTGTACAGTTCTCATTGTTTATTTACATACACAACTTTGTTCATCTTATTATTATAAAGTAAATCAACAATGAAAGAATATGTGTTTAATGCACTCGGAATATATGGTAGAAACCGAACAATGCGTTTATTATTGTTAAAAATGGATTGAAGGTGAGAAATATACCTCACCGACTGGACTTAAAATTGAACACATTATGCAAGGTTTGAAAAGAAAAATGGTGAAAAATGCACACATTGGTGCTTGTAGTGTTTTTGTTATTATATATAATATTAATTTGTGCATAGTGTTATTAAACATGGGAAACATTCTTCATACTTTAAAAGGTCATTTCGGGAGGAAAAAAAACGTTTTAACTTGGGTATTTTTTTGGTGAATATTTCAAAAGAAAGAAAAGTCCTTAAATCCATAAATATATATTCAATTTATTGTGTAAATATTCACTGTGCACTGTCAACATTGGCCAATCTTAAAAGGAATCCAGCTTCCTTAACCTAGAAAAATAGAAACAAAACTATAAGTTCAATTACAAAAAATAGATTACACCAGAAGATCCCGTTCATTACCATATTTTTTCCACTAGAGATGGTTAAATTTAAAATTTTAATTGCGAGGCTTGCCGAGCATTTTAAAATTTGTAAATTTAACTATTATGAGTGGTTAAAATATGGTAATAATCAGGATAAAGTGGTGTAATCTTTTTCTCTAATGATAAATGATAAACGCCGAGAATTGTTTTCCGAATAAATTTGGCTGGAAATGGCACGGGGCTTTATTCAACATACGTTGAATATGAAAATTTATCTAACGGATCAAACCGGTTTAAACTTGACATATCATTAGAGAAGAGGTAATAACATCACTAGAAATTGGTACGGCAATGGGATTATTCGTTCCACTGCCAGACTTAGATGAAATAGATAAATCTTGAAGACTACAGAAATGAAGATACATTTAATACAACAGAAAAAAGAAATACATCGTTTTTTTCAGCTGAAATGCTATTATGCATGCTAATAACTAAATACCGAACTTACTGTAAATTTAATTTCTGCATATGGCCATTTCGATAACTTATGTCTCTTCAGTGCAGATAAAATCTAAACATTTAGAAGACCATAACTCAAAGATGTTAAAACACTGATAGAGAACAAAAACAATATGATCTAAATGGAAAGCCAACATCTGCTAAGGACAGAGCTTTGCGTGAGGGAGATACTCCTTAGTTTTCAACAAAAATTAAGAAACGTTTTAGATATTGCAAGTTTCCAAATAGAATCGGCTTCCGGGTCGGCACAGAATACTGACCACTGGGCTAGTGAATACCCCGGGGACTACAAACTGTAACAGTCTACTAACTGTGGCATTGACCCAATGGTAACAAATAACTAAATACCAGTCTTAATGTAAAATTTAATTTCTGCGCATGGCCATTTTGACAACTTAGTCTCTTCAGTGCAGATAAAATCTAAACATTTGGAAGACCATAAGACTAAAGCAATATAAGGCAAGGTTTTTTTGTCGCTTTAGCAAAAGTTCCAATCAATTCATGTTGAACTCAAAGCGCCATCGATCCATTCTGACTATAACTGGTAACATGATAAGGTAGATTGTGCAAATTTGGATCAATTCTGACTATAACTGGTAACATGATAAGGTAGATTGTGCAAATTTGGAAGACCGTAACTCAAAGATGATCAAAAACTGATAGAGAATAAAAACCAATATATTCTAAATGGAAAGCAAAAATCAACTTAGGACAGGCCTTTACGTGAGGGAGATACTCCTTAGTTTTCAACAAAATTTTAAAAAAATTAGATATTGCAAGTTTCCAAATAGAATCGGATTCTTGGTCAGCACAAGAGTACTGACTCCTGGGCTGGTTATTCAATTAAGGACTAACAGTCTTCATGCAGTGGCATCGACCCAATGGTAACAAATAACTAAATACCAGTCTTAATGTCAATTCAGTTTCTGCATATTGCTATTTCGGCAACTTAATCTCTTCAGTGCAGATAAAATCTAAACATTTGGAAGACCGTAACTCAAAGATGATCAAAAACTGATAGAGAATAAAAACCAATATGTTCTAAATGGAAAGCAAAAATCAGCTTAGGACATGCCTTTGCGTGAGGGAGATACTCCTAAGTTTTCAACAAAATTTACAAAAATTTAGATATTGCAAGTTTCCAAATAGAATCGGATTCTTGGTCAGCACAGGAGTACTGACTCCTGGGCTGGTAATTCCCTCGGGGACTAAGTCTTCATGCAGTGGCATCGACCCAATGGTAACAAATAACTAAATACCTAACTTACTGTAAATTTAATTTTTGCATATGGCCATTTCGACAACTTATGTCTCTACACTGCAGATAAAAACTAAACATTTGGAAGACCATAAGACTAAAGCAATATAAGGCAAGTTTTTTTTGTCGCTTTAGCAAAAGTTCCAGTCAATGCATGTTGAACTCAAAGCGCCATCGATCCATTCTGACTATAACTGGTAACATAATAAGGTAAATTGTGCAAATTATACTTTTCAAACTCTTCGACTTAAGAATTTAGTAATTTCTAACAAATTTCTGTTTTGTGAGTTAATATTGATTGGGCGAGATGTTAAGTCTCGTTCAAAAAATATTTTTATGTAGTAAATTTCATTTCTTATTTTAAATAGAGTATCGTCAAAAATGAATTCCTTATTTGTTGCTAGATTGAAAAACAACGGCAGTAGAATACCGAAGGAACAAAACACAAGATTACACAAATCAAAGTCCAGAGACAAGGCAAAAGCAAGAACACCAAAAGACGGAAGACCAAAGACACCACATGCCCACAAAACACACGAACATTACATATACAACACAAAAAACTAAAGCACTAACAGTGTGAACTCTCAATAAACAAGAGTGACATCAGGTGCCCCGGAAGGGTAAGCATGTCCTGCTCTGTGCACAGCACCCGTCACACTGTCAGTGGGTCAATCCAGGGTAAAGTCGAAACCGGTAATGTCAAATCAGGGAAGACGTGAATCTAGCTGAAAATGTCAGTTTTTATTGGTGACACTGACATTTCATATCTATCTCTGATGTCTTGGTGACGGCCATAGAATTTCTGAAGGGACGAAAGTAACAAAGGCTGAACATATCCCTGACTCAGCAGTTTTTGTGACAGTGCTTTTGCTCTTTCCACAAAGTCATAAAATACTTAATATTAATTTTTATGATTTATACATATATGAGGTGAAAAACGATAACATTATCTCTTCATTGATGTAACTTTTCCCAGATCGCTTAAATCAATTTGAAAAATTCTAATTTGTATTATGTTACATTCACCAGCCCCCTATATTTTACTGGAGTGATAAATGAAAATATTATACTTTTCTCGTTTATTTGTCCTATTTTGGATTTGTTAATAATTTCGGTCCATATAACAGTAAATGGAACGGCAGCTCGGTCCATATAATATATTGTGATGTCACAAAAAATTCACTCCTTTGTAATGAGCCAGTTCAGTTTATAGTGTTGATGTTTTGACTTTGATCAAGAAAACATAAGGTGTATAGCCTTTTCAACATTTTTTTGCATTTTTTAAAATCAATTATCACAGAATTATTCCCTTCTTTCAAAACCGTATTTTTATGATGAGATTTATTGAGTGAAATACTAAAAGGTAAAAAGAATGAAATTAGTATATACATTTTTGGTGTTTAAGAATAATATATCAAATAGTTCACTGCAATTCGGATCAAATTACAGTTTTTGGACCAGGTGGTCACCTCAAAATACGACATGAGGCCTCAACTTCGATTCGGTCCAAATACTATTTTGGGGCGTTCAGTAAACTGCGATATGTCCCTCATGGCCATAAACTATTTGATAAATGTGTAGTAGAAACCTCAGCACAGAAGTACTTTGTTATTAAAGAAGAAACATTTCCCTTTTGTTCTATTTAATATAAAATACCATGTTATTAAAGAAGAAACATTTCCCTT
>MJUU01022168.1:11834-47872 GCA_002080025.1 Modiolus philippinarum
ATAAAATACCATGTTATTAAAGAAGAAACATTTCCCTTTTGTTCTATTTAATATAAAATACCAAAGTCAACTATGATTTCAGTTTCTGCATCTGGCCATTTCGACAACGTATGTCACTTCAGTGCAGATCAAATGAAAACATTTAGAAAAAACATAAACCGAAATTGGCGTGCTTTGAATTCATGTCTCCAATACACCATATACAAGAAAATAGTAACATATCAAACAATATTTGAAGTATTCAAAATGTTGACAGCCGAATATTAATGAACTGAAAAGTTGTTTTATTACGATGTTTTAGTCTAAATTTATATGATTTTATCAACAAATGAAAATATTAAAGGCATTTTTTTTCTGTAAAATTCAAGCAGGGAGCAGCAATCCTCGTGTTGTTCACTTTCGGGAATCAGTTATTTCTTACATGAAAGTGAAAGTGGTTGATTTTTCCATGAAAACTTGATCTTCAAGTTGATACAGTTGTACTTTCATTCAAAATTTCAGAGATGTGAAATTTAACATGGGAGTTTTGGGGAGACTGAATTAGTTCTGGTGAATATAGAAGCAAGCGAAAAAAATCAAATGACAAACTATCTTATTAAGTATTTTTGTTATTTGTACTCTGATCGCGTGACAAGTGTCATATTGCAGTGATTTCAGCTGATGCATGTGCAGTTCATGCTTGAAAGGTACTACTTTTTTTGAGCACGGAAATTTATTTTGATCTACATAAACATGTAAACACCCGTCCCATCCGCAGATAATTTTTTTCGATACATTTTGAAACTCTGTTTTCAATTGCAATTAACTAGAAACGTACCATTGAGCTTCACATAATAACAACTGTAAATTAGTCTATTATGTATTATCCATGTTATCATTGATTAATAAAGTTTATATAAATTTTCATTTCAAAGATTTTTTTCGAATTAGAAATAGTAATTTACCCATGATCTCTAATTTTATAGGTTCAGTCCATGATAATCTGCCAACTTCCTCGTTGTAGGCAACACAAACGTATTATCCAGCGTCACTGAGTGTTACATTATGTATGGTAAGGGAAGGTTCGGTTACCGAAACTCCTGTGTATTTATCAGGATGACTGTAGTCAGTTATATAGTGTTCTATCCCTGTACTATATCTATACCAATACAAAAAGTCTACTGTAGAGTTGGCTGTTATTGTACATGCTAATTCGACAGTATTGCCGTTAGAAACACTGTTTGTCTGTTCATCTGCCATTACCATTGCATCTACAAAATAAGAAAACAGATATAATTTAAATGCATCATCAATAGTGTCTGTAAGTCTCGTCATGTGACACCGAGAAATCACGATAAAATTCAATTTGAAAACGTTTCCCGCTAAAATATGACGTTGTGGGATTATGACGTCCCTATTGTTTGCTTGATACGTCATATTTTTCTATTAAAAATGCAACGTCTTGGTTCAAATTATGCACCGGAAGTCCTAAAATTGGACCAGACTTACAGACTCTATAGGTCTCATGTAACTGTATAGCCTTGATTTTTCTCATGTGTCTGTTTTTCAAAGATTTACATCTTGTTTGCAAAGTTTTACTGAAAAAGTGTGAAAGGACAGACATATAAATCTATACCTCTTTGGAATCCTTGGAACAAATACTTTAAATTCAATAGACATCTGTGCCATTCTTACAATATATTTGTGCTGTATGTTTTCATGGAAAGATTTGAAAAGTTGAAAAAATTACCCCAAAATTTGCAAAATTAGCAAAAACAGTGCCAATACACAGGTCAACGTATACGTTATGAACCAGCATAGCCACTATGATAGCATGATAACCCTTCACAAACAGTTTGGATTTAGCAATAACAAAGGAAATCATCAATGATAACTTTTCGAGATAAAGTTCACCGAACACTTACATCCATTTTCGCACCATGTGTAGAACATGCTATTTATACCGTCCATGCTGTGTGTCATGTGACCAAAACAAACAGATAATAACCTACTGTAATGAATAAATTCACTTTTTATTGATTTGTTTCTTACATTTACTATCATTCCACAAAATCAAATATAATTTTTCACATAATCCCAATATTACAACAATGACATCTGATCAACCATATCATAAGCATGCACAAATTTTTGACGCACTCTTTAACCCAGCATTTGAGGCCCTAAAAAGGGTATCTGAGACCTATAGCGTTTTGTTAAATTCGAATCTTCCAGGAACATTATTTGATCTCGGAAGTTACATCTTTAGCAAAAAATTGTGACGTTTCAAACAAAAATGTTAACGTCATAATTCTCAGACGTCATTATTTCCAGGAAACGTTTTCGAATCAAAATTTTATTATGAATGTACGGAGGTCACACCAAGAGACATATAGATCATATACCAGTACCTCAAGTATAAAAAAAGTGTAGGGAATTGTAACTAACATTATTATCCAATTTAATGAGGTTGCTTCTCATGTTAAAACAGTTACGTTAGATTTTCGGACACCTCTTGTTGATCCAGTGAAAACCATTGTCATCTTTTATTTTCACAATTTCGTCTTATAAATCTTAATGATAATTCTGACGAAATCTTATCAAATACTATTTATTCTATAACATTCATTCATCTTGGAATCTTTCTATTGTGAAACCTATGAAAAACCAAGAAGTGTTCAGTTTCGCGTAAATTTGTAATCACTTATATTTTAACAACTGAATCACAAACCTATCATTCATACACTTCTTTTACAATATACTAGTACATACAGAAAGTAACTTTTATCTGAAAAACTTTTTATTTTCAATATATGAGTTTAATTAACTTAATGAATTAGAATAAAAGCCAAATGGTGACTGAAAGGATTTGGAGTAAATGCACATGAGACAAAGTCTCTACAAATACGTGGTAAAAAAGCAACGGGACAACGCTCTTATTGTAGTTCTTGAAGTCACCATGAGGTCTTCAACAGTGAGCTTTGCTCATATCTCATAGTAACTTTAAGACGGCCTCTAGCATCGGTCTGAGCGGAATTCTTTGCTTATTGTCGAACAACGCTACATTAATTTTTTTGCTGGTCATGGATGTGGGATCGTCAACAAATATTAATTAAACTGGCAAAGTGCTCTATAAGCTTTGTCATCCGTTTTCCGATAAAGGCACTTGTGTCTTAAGCTAGTGGACGATTACAACATATAGACATACACAGGGTACTCATCGAGTCGATTGTACGATAACTTGGCATTATTAAACAGTGCACTTAAAAAGAGGTGGTCAGAATTACATTTTGAAATTACGAAAATAAATACCAAAATTTGAAAGTATGATAGTATATCCATCAGAGAAATTCTCTCACGAACAAGTACACAATAACTGAAATATATAGACAGCATACATCTCTTGCACGGGAAATATTTTAAGGACTCTACACTGCAAACTCAAAGATTTTATTTCATATTTGCCGAAGAAAGTCCAGGCCGAGGTGCAATTATTTGTAACATCATTTTGATTTTTTATCTCTTGACATTAAAGCTTACCTCATCAGTTGATATCTGCCATTTACTTTTTTTGATTTTCTAATAACTAATTATAATTTATCAAATAGTATTTTCTTTCCATCTTTTCAGAAACAATATGACCATAAGTGCTTAGTTGAAATTTGGTTTTATTGATATCAGTAAACTCGATGATGTAGTGGTATTCCTTATTGCCTTTGACATGAATAATATTTAGTTTTCAAATAACCAACAAATTTTGAATTAAAATGAGGAGAAAAAAAATAATAACTTGATATATAATTATACCGTCTGATCGTGCATTATGTCGCCTAACCCAGGGACAAGTTCTGCCACATTACCTAATACTATTATTATTATTTTTACAGTTAATAGTACACACCTATATTTTGACTTTAGGGACAATAGCAATTTTATGGTTCTCCGAGACACAACTATTTCATTATTGAATGCCTCATGATGACCAATAATAAAAGCGTTGTTCCTTTGCTTGTTTTTACCATGTATATATCTCATGTGCATTTACTTCATATCCATTCATTCTCCATGAAGTTCACTATTTTTGTTTTTTAATCGTAACATAATTTCATGTAATATAAATAGTGAAGAATCTATATATAAAACACCTGTTAAGCCAGAAAAGAACAAACCCATAACTATGATGGCTAAATCTTTTTTCGTTTGTTTTTTGGAAGAAGGCAAAGTGATCATTATCTTTGCTTTTTAATCTTTATTAATAACACTGGAAACAACGCTGCGATGACCAAGAATGGAATTATAGTCAATCAAACGGAAGACCATCCCATTAATCATTACTTCTTAGGACCGCCTTCTATTCATAGTTCACGTGTTATGAATTTTAAGCGTAGTATGATATAATTCAACACTATAAATCCTTATCAATCTTTTACAGAATATGTCAAAATAGTAGAATTACAATTCTAATGAAAATTTCTCACATGAAAAGCTTATCAAACTTTTACCTTGGTACTGTTTGAGGTTTAGAGAAGTGACACTTACCATGGATTTGAATTGGTTTTGTCTGAGGGTTAGAGAATGACATTAATCAACCAGCCACAAAACAGATGTTTCAATACCATATTCTACATGGCTATGTGACGGGTGCCATGCGTGGAGCAGATCATGCTTTTCTTTCCGGAGCACCTGATGATACCTCAGTTTTTATAGGGGTTCACACTGCTAGTGCTTTAGTTTTGTGACGTTCTTGTTCTTTTAGTGTATTTGTTTTGTTTTTGTCATACTGTCTCAATTCATGTTGCTGTGAATTGCCGTGATTTTGGATTTATTTTCCATTGAAGTTTTAGATAAATTACAATCAATGAAAAGACCAGTTTCGTCTATTGACAGTTATGATTTTTCTACACTTTATACAACCCTTCCACATAAATTGATTAAATCAAAATTGGGACAACTTATTAAATGGTCTTTCAAATTTTCTGGTCTACAGTTCATTTGTTGTAATAAAAAGCAAGGATTCTTCTCTAATATCATTTACAATAATCATAGTTCCTGGACTTGTGATGACGTGATTAAGGCACTGAATTTTTTGCTGGACAATATTTTTGTTCGTTTTGGCAACATCGTTTATCGACAGGTCATTGGAATTCCAATGGGTACAAACTGTGCACCTCTCATTGCAGATCTTTTTCTGTTCTGTTACGAACGGGACCACTGTCGTGTACCCGATAAGGATAGGTCATTTCAAGATGGCGGAGGCGACAGAGAAAACTAGGTAGGTCTATTCTATATGAACAATATAACATAATCCTTTTAAGATTTTACCACATGCATAGTTTAAAGACAACACGTGCACGTCAAATAACACCAAACTTACCCATTTGCGTTTTCTACATATGTAGGAAACAAGTATTTTACCAGTAAAATGTAAAAAAAAAAAACATATCGGAAAATGAAGTGTCCGATCCTTAACGTAAACAAACTTTTCGATGCTGATTTTTCAGTTTCTATCCATTTTTATTCATTGCAATCGTTATGTCGATCAATCCACATCTTCAGGGTATGTGCCTATGTATAATTATGCTTGAAATTAAAAAGGGAAGTACAAAATAACATAGTTTTCAAGTCAATCATCGTCCAGTTTCTTTCTTTACATGTTACTGGTAAAATACTTGTTATACTTACTATCATCATTGACTCTGGCAAAATTAAAACTAAAATTTATGATAAAAGGGATGATTTTGATTTCACAATTACTAATTTCCCTTTTCTTGATGGCGACGTTCCTGTAGCTCCATCATACGGGGTGTATATATCACAACTAGAACGATTAGCACGCGTCTGTTCTACTCTTGACGACTTTAATGAGCGTAACCTTACTATCACATCCAAACTTTTACAACAAGGTTACAGATTTCATAAATTGATTAACACCTTTATGAAGTTTTATAGAAGATATGAAGATTTGATTTCTAAATATGGTGCGACTCGCAAACAGCTTATTACTAAGGGCATTTCTCACCCTCGATTTTATGGAAATGTTGTTAAAAAATGTCAAAAACTGATAAAAAATCCAGAAAAACTGGGACGTAACTTACATTCTTTACGTAATAGGAGATATTGGCAGGATATTCTTCAGGATTCCGTTAAATTGGCTTTGGGGTCCATTGACCTGAAGATATTACAGGTATACTGGCCTCTCACTGATACTGCCGATGTCTACTGAAATCTTTGATAATTCTTTACCAAACCCTTCGGGAGTTTTGAGTTTGATCTTTATTCCGTAGTGCAACAGTGTTTTACCAGCAGACTAGGCTCCTTGAGCTAGCCGGCATTTTAGCGGCGAACACTCCTCGACCCATCTTTCTAAATTACGTTTTGTCTTTTTCTTTCCTTTTCAAGATTGTGGTCTTGGAGTTACATGTAGTAGTCTACCTGTATTGGGTTTTACTTGTATGTTTTATTATACTATAGGGAAACGGGATAGAGAAAGGGGAGGTTTGGATACCCATAAACCGGTTTAACCCTACCGCTAGCTCTTGCTAGTGCCGGTACCAAGTCCGGCTATCCCGAGTTCCTATCTTTGTCCATGTTTGTCTTTTGTCATTTTATTGTTTTTCTCTAGCGGTTCCCTTGTGGATTGTGGCATGTGATTGTGGTTTACGGCCATTGTATGTGTTTCCTGTTATCTTTCTTATATTAATTCTGATTTTATAATTTCCCCTTTCCTCGTTCTTGCTTCGGTATTTGTTTGCCGATGTATATGAAGAGAAATAATAAGAGACCTAAAGTAGATGAGCAGGTTCACTCTTTCGGTTTCCACGTTCCTGTGACGCAACGCAATAGTAAGTACTAGCATCGTTTTGTGTTATATTGTGTATTTTAAGTGAAGGTGTCGCTACTGTACTTCCGGTGTATTTATCAGCAGAAGCGATAATATATCCACCAGTTTTCGCCCAATCTTTCAATACTATTTTATGTGACACTGAATATTTCAACTCAATGGTAGTACCGTATATTCCTGTTTAGATATTTTTACTTCTGGTGCATCTACATCGGTAAGTCCCGTCATGGGACGCCATGATTTTACGATAAAATTAAAATTTGAAAACGTTTCCCGCTAAAATATGACGTTTTCAGATTATGACGTTCAAATTTTTGTTTGAAACGTCATGTGTGTTCATTAAAAATGTGACTTAACAATTTATGTACCCGGAAGTTTCGAAATTGAACGAGACTTACAGACCCTATTAAAGGAGTTTTCAATGAATAACTTCAACTTCCAGTTAAACTACAATTCAGGTTCTAATATTAAGTACAAATATATAGATTATACCACAAGATCCCGTTCATTACCATATTTTATCCACTAGAGATAGTTAAATTTTAAGATCTCAATTGCGAGGCTTGCCGAGCATTTAAAAAGTTTAAATTCAACTATCGAGAGTGGATAAAATATGGTAATAATCGGGATAAAGTGGTGTCATCTTTTTCCCTAATGATAAACGATAAACACCGAGAATTCTTTTCCTTAGGATAAGAAAATGACTTATCCAATCAGCTATCAAACAGATCTTTGAAAAACACATTTGCTTCACTATCGGTGTGACAGGTGCTGTTAACATACGTTGAATAAAGAAAATTTATCTAACGGACCAAAACCGGTTTAAACTTGACATATCATTAGAGGAGTTTTTAACTTACTACAGTAAGTGGAGAACAGATAAGTCGAATTGATTTTAAAGACTTATACAACAACAGCAGTAGAATACCGAAGGAACAAAGAGTGGTTATTACAAATATCGAAGTCCATGACATGCGAAACCGAGATCATAGAGAACAATGGCGTTAGACAGCTACAAAGCACATAAAATAAATAACACATAATTTACAAATTTACTGTTTTTTCTGCAACTTTGGTATTTAATTTATTTTGAACCATTGGGCCGATGCTACTGCTGGTGGACCAGAGGACCCCGAGGGTATTCGCCAGTCCACTAGACAGACTTGTCTGTGACCAGAAAATTTTACCTTGCTTGTTATAGAATTTTTCTGTTTTTAACAAAATTCTAACCACTTAAAAATACAGAGGCTTCATTCCGTGTAGGTCCTTGGTACTGGATTTGGTTTCCTATTTCGATATTTTTAGTAATGAGTACTTCTTTTTGGACAACGGCTTTCATATTATTCGATTTAAATGCTGCTGGTGAGAGGTTACTCCTTGAAACACGAGTACAGCATAACGTAATTTACTGTGTTTTATGCAACTTCGGTATTTTATGTATACATAACCAAAACACTCACAGTATGAACGTTAAGGGAACTGAGAGTCACATAAGGTGCTACAGAGTGATAAGCATGTCCTGCTCTTATCAGCACCTGTCAAACTGATAGTGAAGCAAATGTGTTTTTGAAAGATCTGTTTGATAGCTGATTGGATATGTCATTTTCTTATCCTAAGACATGATCAATTAAAATCCATGGTACATGTTACTTTTCAAGCCCTCAAGCAGAACCATGGTGAATTTTTGAAATGTTTTTGCAATAACTTTAGTATTCACACATTGACAAGTAGAAATCGTTACCTTAAACATCACCAAGGAAGAAAAAACTAAAACTTAACGGTACGATACTGTGGAAGTACTTTTATTCGTGGACATCAATTTTCGTGGTTTTCATAACATTTACTATTTCGTGGGCACTTTAATTCGTGGTTTCAAATTCTATGCATTTTAACTCAAAGGAAAAAATGGATTTCGTTTGGAACTTAATTTCGTGGTTTTAGGGAACCACGAAATCCACGAAAATTGGAACCCCACGAACAATAGCACTTTCACAGTATACGAGATAACACAAAAAGGCACTAAAAGTGTGAATTCCCTTATAACCGAGAGTGACATAAGGTGGTCCGGAATGATTGGCATAGCCTGCTCTATTAACGGCATCCGTCAGACTGCAGGTGAGTCAATCTAGGAAAAAGTAAAAATCGGTATAATCAAATCCGGGAAGACATGAATCTAGCTGAAAATGTCCACTTTCATTTAGGACACTGACATGACATATCTTTCAATGATGTTATGGTGACTACCATGAAATTTCTTCAGGGATGAAATTAACTTATGTTGAACAAATCCACACAACTAAGCAGCTTTTGGGACAGTGTTTTGCTCTGTTAAAAAATCACTGTACAAACTACCTGCTTAAGAGTAACGAATCAACTGTAAGTGTACACTTCATAGGCTGTAGTGGTAAGTATATAACTGCTAAAACGTTGTTTTGATATATGGCAATATTTTGCAGATTCCAAACATTTACAACCATATGAAATATATGAAACCATCAAGGTGTCCGCGGAATATAACAGAAATCAAATCGTTATTGCTGATCTTTGTTTTTTTCCTGAAAAAAAAAATCGTTTCTGAAAGATCCACGGGTATAATTATCAACGTAAATTTCATGTGGAATTAATGAGAATTTACAGGGAAAGTTTACTCAAAAAATTGAATTTGATATGTCATTCAAACGTGTATTTCAAAACGTTGTTGCCATCACTAGTTGCTTGGTCTTAAGTGGTTATTTAATAATTCGTGTTTTTGCCAATACTCGACATCCACATACCATATAGAAGAAAAAAAGCTACAATGATATGGGTTATCGGTAAAAAAAATTTGAAAAAAAAATGCCCTTTTCAAAGAATGTATATTCCATACATTAATCTCACTCTTTTCACACTTTCACAAGTGGTTTCTCTTATTTCCGCTGTCATAACATGCATAATATTAACTATGTACGCAATTATAACATGTATCAAAACGTGTGCAGAAAGGTTAAAAAAAACTTCAGTCTTAAAAAAAAAAACGCTTTCCACAAGTTATTAGTAAAGAAGTCAGGAAATTATAGATAAGTCAGAAACATTTATTTTAAAAATAATTCTGAACTGGGACTAATTTATTAGTCCCAGTTCTGAACAAAGAAAATGCAAATTCCACGTTTAATTTTTTTTTGCTTTGTATCCCACACACGTGTTTTTTCCGTGTCACTGAAATTTGTACAGTACACAGTCTTCATGTGTAACATAATCCTTGGTCACCTGGTAACATTGTTAATTTTGCGGTATGTTTGTGCAACCAAAACTACTTCACCTGTACTAGGTGTGGCACACGCCACGTATTACAGGTATCATGTTCGCACGTGACTTTAAAATATTTGCACCTCATAGGATGCAAAAGGTATTTTTGTCATGAAATGGTGTTTTGATGGATAAGTTCTAAAGAAAGTGTTTTTGGAAAAGTAAAGCAAAACTAAAATGTATATAAAACAACGGCAGTAGAATACAAAGGAACAAAGCACAAGATTACACAAATCAAAGTCAAGTCAGTGAGGAGAAGCTGTAATTGCTAGAACTCGCGTAACGAATCGACTGTGAAACATAAACTCCGTAAGCAGGAGAAGCTGGAATATTATTGTCCTTGTTAGGGAAATTAGTAATTACGAGATTAGATCCGCCCCTTTATTAAATTATTAAAATCGATTTCAATAAATACATATAAAAGTTCTATCTCATCAGCCAAATTACAGAAGACATTTTTTTTATTTTATGGCTAGCAATTCATTAAGGAGTCTTTGTCTAGCTACACACACATAAACACAATATTTAAAGTTGCTAGTTACAGTCTTCAATATATACCGTTGAAGCGGGTTGGATAGACGGGGACTTTATTATACTAGTATATGATGTGTAATAAATTTTTCAATACATTTTTGAGCATTTTCAACACTGGTTTTTCTTAATCATATTACTTCGATTGAGAATTCAACGCACATTTATATATATACAGTATCAATAAACAGTGCTTGGTTCGAATAATTGAAGTTCAATGAAGCTCAAACCGGTCCTTGGGGCTGTCTTAAGCTTACTATGAGATATGAGCAAATTTCATTGTTGAAATCTTCATGGTGACCAACAACAAAAGGGTTGTTCCATTTCTTCGTATGTTTTCCATTTATTTCAAGATTCTTCGTCTAATGTCCATCTTCTCTATATCCTTTCATAGTTTAATACATTGGAGTGAGACAGGGAGTTCATGTGAACACGCCCAACTAATTTTGCATACTCGAACATCGGTATTCTATGTTTCATTGCGCTTTGCAGCATTTATAATATAAAAGCATATAGTAGCGTAAAAATAAACTGATACATAAATACAAATATAACTAAGGTACATAATAAACAGTAAATATTCTATGCTGTACAGGTGTTGACATGAGTAACTTATCCTCAGCACCATTAGAGTCAAATATTATTGAAAGCAATTATCAGAATAATATTACCATAGCAAGAAAGTAACATTTCACACAGTAACAAACATCTGTAAGTGTCCATACTTTTGAAATGAATCTGTTTCTAGCAACTAAATCTTAAATGAAATTATATTGACATATATATTTTAATTTTGTGAATAATATTGTCATGAATTTCATTTTATCACATTTTTCTGACTATATCTTCTTAGATCTGTAACAAAAATGGATGTAATATGGGCAATTAACAAAATTATTGATCCTGATTGAGACACGACTTCAGTAGATATTAGTCTATATCAAATACAAATCGATTAAAAAGTAACGAAGTTATAAAATTTTGATTTCTAGATTTCGACAATTTATGTCTTTTCAGTGCAGATTATTCGAAATTTGTCCAAATACTATTTAATTAATAAAATGTTTAAAAAAATGATCTATACCAGCCTGAAAAAGACGGCAAAATTATCTAAGTCAAATTGTTATACTAGGAAAGTAAGTGAGAACCGAACCGTCAGTCTGAAAAGAACAATCCAAGGACAATGGCAACGCCAGAAAAACGAAGAAACGAAGACATCAAGGCACAGAAAAGAAAATGAAGACACGCACATATACAAAAATTAACAACACGGACCCAATAAAAGCCATTAGTGAGATCAGGTGCACCGGTAGAGTAAGCATCTCCTGCTTCTCATAAGACACCCGTCGTGTTGAACATGTCAACTCCGGTAGTAAAGTCATATCCGGTAGAGGAAAATAAAATTTTAATGGCAAAGAGAAAGATCTATTGTCATCTGGGAAACAGATGTCTCATAGCGGTCCACAAGATCGTGATGTCGACCGTAAAACTTCTGTAGTGATGACCTCAAGTTATGGGCAACATACCCTTGCTTAAGTAGCATATTTGTAAGCAACCGAGCTCTATCAAGGTAGTCACAGTATCGACCATAGGCCCTTGAGTAGCGAATGAGTTGGGAGATGTAAACTCCGTATGCTGGTGCTTTTGGAATGTTGCTACAAAGAGAGGGGAAGTTGACTATTGGAAAAGTGAAGTCATTGCGTTTGCCATATAGCCTAGTTTGTAGTGTACCTCTTTTGTCAATTTCAAGATGAAGGTCAAGGAACGAGGCTGTTGTGGAAGTATCTGTAGTATCCTTAATTTCTAGCTCTTTTGGATAGATAAGATGAAGAAAATCACCAAAGCGAGGATTGTTTAGTGATAAAATATCATTTATATAACGGAAGCTGTAATTAAAGGACTGGGCCAGTTTTTTATCTTTATTTTGAAGGAGCCCTTCCATGAATTCAGCTTCATATGATTGGAGAAATAGATGGGCTAAAAGAGGTGCACAGTTTGTGCCCTTTGGAATTCCGATAGTCTGTTGAAAAACAAGTCCTTCAAACTGGACAAATATATTGTCGATCAGAAACTCTAACATTTAATCACTTCTTCCTCTGTATATATTTTCTGTGATTCTGAGTCGTATTTCACAAAGTATGCTTGTTCTCTCCTATAACAATGTACTTATATCTTTAAAAACACTCCATAAATTTGTACTGTTTTGTGATTTGATAACAAAAAAATAATGCAATTATCGAAATATCAGTGATTTTAGGCAGTATCGAAGCACTGTACTCTTTTGTAAATATATAATGAAGATGAATGCAATNCAAGGAACGAGGCTGTTGTGGAAGTATCTGTAGTATCCTTAATTTCTAGCTCTTTTGGATAGATAAGATGAAGAAAATCACCAAAGCGAGGATTGTTTAGTGATAAAATATCATTTATATAACGGAAGCTGTACTGTTTTGTGATTTGATAACAAAAAAATAATGCAATTATCGAAATATCAGTGATTTTAGGCAGTATCGAAGCACTGTACTCTTTTGTAAATATATAATGAAGATGAATGCAATTTTCGAAATATCAGGGATTTTAGGCAAGTAGAACTGTCACGGAACAGAAGTTCTGTCATAACATTCGTTCCAAAAGGATAAAATATTATAGAATATCTTTTCAAAAAGGAACAAATATTACAGTATTTGTTCCTGACGGAATAAACGATATATAACAGATGTTCCCAAAAGAAGAAATATAATATTAATGTTTATAATATATCTTCCAAAGGAACTTCTGTTAGGCGGAACAAATATACGTTGACAGAACCAAGTCTAAGAAAAATAAAGAAAGAAATAGAAAATAAAGAAGAAATTGAATCCAATGGAGGACTACAGTTCTTACACAACCAGTTACTGAACTGGTCTATCTGATGCTAGGAAGAAACAGTTTGGAACACCTCGAATATTTCCTTATTTAATTAATTGCTTTCATCACCATTCATTAGATTCAATAGACTATTTGCCGACGAATAATATCAACATTTTAGAATTGATCTGTTTTACTATGAATATCCATTCCATTGGGGTCGGACCAGGAGTGGTAAGAAATTCAATTATAAAACTTTCTTTGTCAAATAATTGGCATAAGATACTGAATGTCTTGTCACAAATTTGAGATATTTGAATGGATTTATTCATGGCTTGATCAGAGATTTTCTTCGTAATTTAGATGAAGAACAACAATAAAAGCGTTGTTCCTTTGCTGGTTTTTCACCATGTAGTTTCTAGAGACTTTGTCTCATGTGCATTTACTCCATATCCTTTTATTCACCATTTACAGTATAATGTACAGAATATTCTATTTTAAATTCTACTACTGAGAACTCGGGACTAAACGGACTCACCTCCTCTACCAATTGCTGTTCGTTTTTGGAACGTTTGGCAATACAGGAATGGAAATTAGACAAATACTATTTAGTTGCGAGCCAAATTGTATGTGTTAATCTTAAGAAAAAAGTCTTTAGGCGAGAAAAAGTATCAAACCCTTTTGAAAAGGCGAGCTATATAGCTTGATCTCAAATTTCCGACTAAGATATCATTTGTCCATCCCTCGGCAAACCTCGGGATAGATACTATATGTCTTATTTCTTATGTATGCACTTTATAAAAGATTGGTTAATCGTATAGTGATTTTGTATTTTTGTTTTATTTTGTAGATTTTAACCAGTTTGTTGCCGATGAAAGTTATATTTGGACCAACGTGTCATATTCCTGTTTGGCCAACACTGATTATCAGCCCACTTGTCACTATACCTAGTCTAAGTACCAAAACCAGGGGTATTTTTTGGGCAACAACGGACAGACCATATCAAGTTGCAATTTGGCAGTTTAATTTGTCTTGCTTGTTTAGATTAAATCGGCAGTGGTGTTTCTCTGATATTATTTATGAAAACAACATGAAACTATGATTTGAGTGTTAATTGGATATTAACTTTGTATAGATCAACACTCAATGTGTTCATTTTTAATTCGTGAAAGGACAAAAAAGCAATAACTTATTTCTTTTGTTAACCTTTCCGCTTTGGTCGATTATTATATCCATAAAAACCTTGGATTAAACTGCAATTAAGCCTAAAATTGAAAAAAAAAATGCCTTTTTTATGCTAGTTCGCCATGATTGTGACTTACACATTATGTTTTAATTGTGCAAATGATTTCAGAACATTAAGCAGAAAATTTCACAATGATATTGCATATTCTGTGAAAATTGTTAGTTTTTCAATTAACAAATCAAGTACAGATTATTAAAGTATCTTTCTACATTTGCATTGAATTTCGTGGCATAAAACAAATCTAAATTGAGCTAATGTTTCTCCAATCCAATCAAAATTAGATCTACAAATTGTTCCTTACACTCACTTCTTGCAGTGAGTGAAAGGAACAATTTGTAAATATAATTTTAATTAGATTGACAAATGATTGATGTTTCTCTAACTCAAATGCTTTTCCTATTTGGCACTTAATCTCGATTGGCAGCTATTTCACTTTCTTAAACACGATAGTTTGCCGCACCCATGTCCTGTCACCCAAAGACATGCAAGGATGCCATTCCAAAGTCACAATTCTTGCGACTTCATCGTATCTGTAGTGACGAGCAGGACTACAGGGCTCAAAGTAACAGAATGAAATCCTTTTTTGTAAAGAGAGGCTACCCCAGCAAAGTTTTGGATCGAGCTATGAATTCAGTTTCCCGAGTGACCAGATCCGAGGCTATGGAGAAGAGAGTGAGAAATACCGACGACCGGGTTCCGTTGGTCATGACATACCACCCTCACAACGAATCTATAGTTCTCAAGGACGAGCATATGTCGGCAGTTTTCCAGGATTCGCTTCCCATTGCAGCCTTCAGAAAAGGGAAGAGTTTAAAACAGCACCTTGTTACTAGTTCTTTCAAGAGTGCTACTCCTCAAACTCCCTGTAAATATAAGGGCACTAGACAATGTAAGCGATCTCGCTGTTCGACTTGTCCTTTTAATTGGGAAACCGATGAAGTAGTAGGGCCGGCTAACGTTTTCAAACTAAAAAATGGTTTCACGTGTACTACTGAAAATGTAGTGTATGCTGTAGGCTGTAAACGCTGTAACATGATCTATGTGGGTGAGACTTGCCGGAGATTGGGTGATCGCTTTGTCGAACATAAGCAGAGCGTCACCAATGGTAAGGATTGCCCAGTAGGCGAACATTTTCGGCGAGCTAACCACAGCATACTGGACATGCATGTAACTGTCCTTATACAAACTAGTGCAGGTGAAAAAACAACGACAGTTCCTTAAACAAACAATCATCCATTTTCTTGGAACTGTTCGACCCTTTGGCATGAATGTTAAGAAGCAGTCGATTTAAAAAAAAATTATGTATTGAAGTTTAATATTTGCATAGTACAGATAACTTATGTTTTATCTCTCGTTTTTGATTAAGTTCAAGATTTGGCACGATTTTTACAGGTAATTTCTCTGACACGCCATCAGGTCAGCCTTCTCGTCATATCCATCTTTTTCCCCGTATTTAGCCCGGTAGTCCCTAGTCGAAGGCCGTATAGGCCGAAACGTTGGGCAGTCTTCCCTCCCTCTCTTTCCATTTTTTGTCATTTTTATGTGTTTTTTTAATTTGTACATTTTGTGTTTTTTATCTTTTAATCGTGGCCAACTATACCATTTTATTTTGTTTCATAGTTAATTTGTGGCCATCTCACAACATATTTATATTTTTATAATAATCCTACTATATATGACACTAAAATTATATACACCAAAAGAAGCAATCTTTTTCTAGTAACGCAAGTCTTATCCTACTATATATGACACTAAAATTATATACACAAAAGAAGCCATCTTTTTCTAGTATATAAAGGCATACGCTAGTTAAAACGGATAGTATTTATGTCATATTTTCTCTCTTCAGTGTTCCGCTTGTAGAAGTTACTGTGTCCACCACCGCGACGTCCTCCCCTTCCGCCTCTGTGGCTTAGAAGTCTCTCAAGATTTTCGAGTTGTTTGGAAAGATTTTCTAGTTTATTTCCATCGTCGGTATCGTTATGTTCCACCTTATCGCTAGCGGTTATGGCATCGTTGTATTTCAATTCCCATTTCTGTTTGACTTCTTGTACTTTGTTTGTTAATGTTAGTCTGCTTTTTGCACTTTTTGCTGAGAGAAATCTTATTTCAGATCTTGTGTTTGTTATAATTTCATTTATGTTAGTGTTTATGTTTTAACAAACTGGTCACAAACGATAGCTAATTGCTGTTTTGGCTGTTTTTTCATGTTGGTCTCTACTTCAGTTAGACCTGCCTTAATAAAGTCTCTGGCTTCATTTGACCCATAACGTGGTGAAAATTTAATATCCATCCTTATGAAGGAAGGTAGGCCACTGCCAGGCACAGCTGTAATACTATGTGATAGTGTTGCTATCTGGTGTATTTTTTCCAACATATCTTCAATGCGTTGAATGCAGTGGTGGATTGCTATGTTGTCATCTTCTGTCTTGTCATTTTGTAGGCCTGGTTTTAAATCAAAGTTTATTTCCTTATCGAAGCCACATATTTTGTGCCGTGGTTCCTCCTGAGGACATTGGATTAAGAATTTCTCCTAACCCTCTACTTGCAATGTGGAATTTTCCTCCTTCTTTGCTGAAGTACTAGCTTCACTTGTTGAAGTTGAATGCGCTGTATTTGCCTTCTTTCAACTAGTAAGCTTGTTTAGTTGTTTTTCTATATTGCTCATTTTGAATGTTTTTGAATCGTAGAGTTCAGAGAAATGGATAAAAACTTTAGGCAACCAAAAAGGTCAACCCTCAATATATCAAAGTAATAGTGGAATCTGTCAACTAGATAAGTATTCCTGTAGCTAACTGGTGAACGTCAATTTCTGGCTTTGATGGCGTCGAAAACCAGACAAGTCAATATTTATGAGATAATAATGTCATTCAAAATATAAGATGATTTATTTGGTTTCCCCGATGTACAGTGTCAAAGGCTACATCTGGTTATTTTTGTTCATTAAAGTTTTGACAAAGAGCAGATGTTTTGAAGTAAACCATACAATTTATGTTTTAATTGCCTGAGAACTAAAGAATTCTTATGTTGTTTCATCATTAATAATTAGTATGTAAGAGTTCAATGGTAAAGATAGTAATAAGTCAAACGAAGATCACCTATCCTAAAATGGTAGGAAATACAAGGGCTGGTCTCAGGTGAAGTAACACTTCGAGATAACAGTGTAAAAGATACAATAAGACCACTCCCAATTCGTCTAACTCATCACGACCAACCAAAGTGTTTCGGATACCTATTTAGATCATAAGTATATGTATAGAATATTTTGAAATATTAAACTGATCAAGGCCGTACCCTCATCAGTGACTAATGCCTCAATATTAGCAACAATGTAGAATAAATATAACTGTTTGTATACACTAAACATTAATATATGAGGAGTCGTACACTAAGTGGTCATTAAGTAATTATCCATTTAAAAGTAAATTGTTATGTATTTTAATTTTGCAAACAGAGGTTATTCTTATTTTGCTGAAGTTAGCAGGTCCTTTAGACTATTATGTTTTTGTATGCTATAATTGGCGGTCTATGAAATATTTTTTTAGCTTGCTCATCCTTTTCGTTTTCGGAGTATTCTGCTGAGCTGTTTGAAGCAACGGTTGTATTTAGTTGCAAAACTAAAGGTGGTTTTGTATTTTTTTTTATTTCTCCTTGTATTGTAGTGCTGTATTTCGGTGTACCTGTTTTCCAATAGTTATCAGATTATCTACCTCATTAATCTTGTATCCCCTTGAAAGTAAATTATTTTTGAAAAATTCTATTTCGGATTCCAGATCTTCTTCATTGTTGGTGCAGCGAATGTATCTAATTACTTCTCCTATTATAAACCCTTTAAATACTAATTTAGGGTGTGCTGAAGATCTAGGCAAGTATTGATAGTTGTCAGTTGGTTTTCTGTATAAACGAACATCCAGTATATTTTTTGTTTTGAATCTATGTCCTTTAAATACAGTGACGTCTAAAAAAAGGTAAGCTTTGTCTGGATATTTCGAAAGTAAATTTCAATAAAGGATGTATGCTGCTAGCTATTTCAAAAAAAAAAATGAAAGAAGTTCTTCCTCAGTTCTGGCATAAAGCAGAAATTCATCGTCTCTATAAACTGATAAATGTAGAATGTACTCTCTGAATAAAAATCTATTTACTATATCTGTTATTATTTCAAACATTCGTATATCGGTTAGACAAGGAGACATTGGGGCTCCCCTTGGGACACCTTTTTTTTTCAAATTCATTGTTTTAGATTGTTTAATGGTATAGTGATTTTGTATTTTTGTTTTATTTTGTAGTTTTTAAACCACTTTGTTCCCGATCAAAGTTATATTTGGACCAACGTGTCATATTCCTGTTTGGCCACTGATTATCAGCCCACTTGTCACTATACCTAGTCTAAGTACCAAAACCAGGGGTATTTTTTGGGCCACAACGGACAGAACATATCAAGTTGCAATTTGGCAGTTTAATTTGTCTTGCTTGTTTAGATTAAATCGACAGTGGTGTTTCTCTGATGTTATTAATGAAAACAACATGAAACTATGATTTGAGTGTTAATTGGATATTAACTTGGTATAGATCAACACTCAATGTGTTCATTTTTAATTCATGAAAGGACAAAAAAGCAATAACTTATTTTTTTTGTTAACCTTTCCGCTTTGGTCGATTATTATATCCATAAAAACCTTGGATTCAACTGCAATTAAGCCCAAAATTAAAAACAAAACTGCCTCTTTATTATGCAAGTTCGCCTTGATTGCGACTTACACATTATGTTTTAATCGTGCAAATGATTTCAGAACATTAAGCAGAAAATTTCACAATTGTCATTAATTGTCAGAGGTGATATCTGACGTAGGAAGAACTATGCACCTCTGTTTCGGAGATTGCCCTCTGGTATCATCGGCCGATTTATTAAATATTTAAAGGCTAGTCAGAAAACATAATTTTCCAAAAGCTAATTTCTACCGTCAGCATTAAGGCAAAAATATTAAAAATGGTTTATTTTTATTTTAAAAAATGGAGAAATGTTAGTTATGAAGTTTGTTAATTGCCATTTATATTATGAAATATGAGAAGAACTCACAGTACATCTTTCTTATTACAACATGTTGCATCAAAAATGTTCCAGATCAAATATTGTGGAATTCAGTGCACATTGCACAGCTAAAAAGCAGCAATTTTTCCTCGTTTTTCACTGTTTATACCAGAAAAATGCAAAATTTGACTGACATTTATGTTGATATTACGATAAATTCTGATTAACTGACTGTAACCTATTCCAATTAATTTCATCGTCGTTGTAAACACGTATAAAACAAAATTAGCCGACAATTCACCCCGTTTAACCGATTGACTAGTGTGATGTTGTTTATATCAAGGATTTCTTGAACCTACTGTTTAAGCATTGTAGACTAAATGAAATGGTAAAAAGATAAATATAGGCCCGTGTGCTTTAAACGGAGATATTTACTCAAATTTATTGAACAGGTTGGGCGTGGCTTAATTTTCTCTGTCTTGTAGGTAAGTTTGGAACAAATGATCCTGATATAATTAACCTGTGACCATTCAAGTCAATTAAATAGAGTAAATAGAAGACACGAAAATTTTGCGGGAAATAGATTTTATCTGGATTTTCTCTTATCACCATCAGAACTATTTTTTGTCTATAACTCTAGGAAGTTATATCTAGAATTTCATGAAAACTTCTCAGGTGTCTTAATTGACTAACAGAAGACATTCATGAAATAAAAAGTTGGGAGTCAGTGCAGAAAATTCTTTAGGCCATTGAACTAGAGAAAACCATACGAGTTTCGAAATCCGACACAAATTCAAAAATGTGATGAGTGAGCCACCGTATAGTACATCAAATAGAAAACTTGTTTGCAACGTAATTATATCAACAATGTCATTAAATATAGCATGATATCAACTGCCACTTACCAAAATGTACTATTTTTGTTATTTTTAGAGGGTTGTAAATGATTTGACAAATATTCAAACTAGTCCTACCTACCCTGCGTATTGCTTAGTCACAACCAACTGTGCACTTAGCCCTACCCTGATTTTTTGGTGTACTATTACTCTTTTGCTCATTGTGGCTTTCCTATTAATGCACACGCTTACAAATTTGGGAAAAATAAAGCTAAATAGTGTAGTTTTCTTTTACAATTGGCCATACACATAAGATTAAAATACAAATATCATATAACAGTGAAGTTACTTGGTTTGTTTTGCACTACCCTGTGTACAGTTAGTCACTCCGGGAGTGAAATTCGCATAAATTTCTTTGTTCTTTTATATACGAAATGATAGATTTTTCTTGTCAAAATCTCTATCATTTTATTCCAACAGACGTCAAAGTTTCAAACGATCTTTCTTCATTAACTGTACATTGGCAGAACTATGCGTAAGAAAGTTTGACCTGTCTTGAACTAATATTTCAGACATACTGCGTTTAATTTCACATTCTAAGTAGCCATGATTAATTAAATTAACCTTGAATGTGTTGAATATTTCGTTATGGTCTTTTATTCTATTAGTGTTTCTAATACATCGTATTTTTGTCCTGCAAAAACGTAGTTGCTTTAACAACTATTTTAATTCCAATCCAGAATAGATTTTTTCGAATCACTGCTTGGCTTTTAATACTTTTTCCTCTATTTTAACGGAAGCCGTGCAGATTTTTTCTGAAATGTAGAATTTTGTCATCGAATGAAACGTTAAATGCCAGATTAAAAAAAAAACATCTTTCATACCTACTTACTTTTCTAATTTGTGCTTCTTAATTTTAAACTTATGAGCTCTTCTTCTTACGGCACTCGGCGGACAAAGTACTAAATTCGTGGTTTGGATTCCTTGTACTATTCTAATAGTTTTCCATTATTATGTTCGAATAAAAAAAAAAACAAAAATAGGCTTTCATTTGATACTAAAGTTTTGTAAATTTTATCCATCTGAAGAAAATTAGGGCACTAAAAAGTTGAAACTTTAATGAAAACGAAAATATAAGAATTTTGAGTGGTGTACTATAAAAGTGACCCTATCCTGTAGGTTATATTCATGTTAACATTTTTTTTTTATTTTTGAAGGGAACTCGGCATCTGAATTGGTTTTCAGGGGCTCCGAATACAGAGCTGCGGGCGCGTTCCCAGTTGGTGGATAGGGGAATTCCCTGTCTATGCGGGGTAGTCAGATTATAATACGGAAAGCCGGACCGCGAACCAGTGTAGCCAAAGTGGCCAGAGAAATGCCACGCTCCATGTAGTATAAAGACCCCCTCTATATTGTCTAAAGAGAGCAGTGCCACTTGGACTCGTATAGAAGGTTAAATTTCATGCCCCTTCCAATTTCTCCCCTTTTCCAGTGCTAATCAAAATCGTTGTCCCGGTTGTCCCTTCCACCTTTGTTTTTTTTCTTCTCTTTCTTATATATTTTTTGAATTGATTAATTTTTTCTCGTTCTGATATAGCTGAAAAATTGCTTACCGGACGTTAATCCTTAACTAATCAATCAATCAATTCTTTGAAGGGGGGTATAGAAGACTTGAAAAAGTTAGTCTGGGTCATAATTAATATAAGAAAGATAACAGGAAACACCTACAATGGCCGTAAACCACAATCACATGCCACAATCCACCAGGGAACCGCACAAGAAAAACAATAAAATGACAAAAGACAAACATGGACAACGATAGGAACTCGGGATAGCCGGACTTGGTACCGGCACTAGCAAGAGCTAGCGGTAGGGTTAAACCGGTTTATGGGTACCCAAACCTCCCCTTTTTCTATCCCGTTTCCCTATAGTATAATAAAACATACAAATAAAACCCAATACAGGTAGACTACTAACTCCAAGACCACAATCTTGAGAAGGAAAGAAAAAGACAAAACGTAATTTAGAAAGACGGGTCGAGGAGTGCTCCCCTCATAAAGAGAGGGGTGTACGGAAAGTGATTTCAGCCCATGGACTATATCCTATTATTTCCTACGGTCCATCGTAGATCACTGGAAAATGACGACTGAATTGATCGCTAATTCAGAAAAGTAACAAGACTTTCCGGCCCTACAACCAATCGTCCTTGCCTATCCGGTCCTGTTATTTCCGACCTCATGCCAACCCTGCCTTATCTTATAAGTCGATCCGGCCTAACGATACTTTATTTATAACTGTTGTCCGATCGTGTTAATTCGAGCTATTTTTAAATGAATTGAAATTATAACTTGCATATGCATTTCATTGCAGTATTTTCAGAAAGCATTCGGACTCATGTAAATATAGTACTTATTGGAGATGGCACATTAAATTCATACGTAGTAGCAAGGAACAAGTCAAAGTCAATACTACATGTACATCTAGCCTTAACACGAGAGTCGCAAGTTGCAACACTGTTACATTACTGGTCAACCACTCGTGATGACGACTATAGAGTTTGCGGAGTGTTGATTTCAAAAGTATTTCTTTATATTCCATGATGATTAATTTTCTTGTTAATTCTGAAGTCCTAATATTAGAAAAGTACAAGAAATCCAAACCACGAATTTAGTACCTTGTCCGCCAAGTGGCGTAAGAAGAAGAGCTCATAAGTTTAAAATTAAGAAACACAAATGAGAAAAAGTAAGTAGGTATGAAAGATGTTTTTTTATTCTGACATTTAAAAAAAGGCATAACGTTTCATTCGATGACAAAATTCTACATTTCAGAAAAAAATCTGCACGGCTTCCGTTAAAATAGAGAAAAAAGTATTAAAAGCCAAGCAGTGATTCGAAAAAATCTATTCTGTATTGGAATCGAAATAGTTGTTAAAGCAACTACGTTTTTGCAGGAGAAAAATACGGTGTATTAGAAACATTAATAATATAAAAGACCATAACGAAATATTCATCACATTCAAGGTTAATTTAATTAATCATGGCTACTTAGAATGTGAAAAATAAAAGCAGTATGTCTGAAATATTAGTTTAAGACAGGCCAAACTTTCTTACGCATAGTTCTGCCAATGTACAATTAATGAAGAAAGATCGTTTAAAACATTGACGTCTGTTGCAATTAAATGATAGAGTTTTTGACAAGAAAAATCTATCATTTCGTATATTAAAAAACAAAGAAATTTATGCGAATTTCACCCCCGGAGCGACTAACTGTACACAGGATAGTGCAAAACAAACCAAAAAGAGGCGTGCAGACGAAAAGTAACTTCACAGTTATATGGTATTTGTATTTTAATTTTATGTGTATGGCCAATTGTAAAAGAAAACTACACTATTACGCTTTATTTGTCCCAAATGTGCAAGCGTATGCATTGTTAAGAACGCCACAATAAGCAAACGAGTAAAAGTACACCAAAAAATCAGGGTAGGACTAAGTGGTTGTGACCAAGCAATACGCAGGGTAGGACCAGTTTGAATATTTGTAAAATCATTTACAACCCTCTAAAAATAACAAAAATAGTACATTTTTGTAAGTGGCAGTTGATATCATGCTATATTTAATGTCATTGTTGATATAATTACGTTGCAAACAAGTTTTCTATTTGATGTACTATACGGTGGCTCACTCATCACATTTTTGAATTTGTGTCGGATTTCGGAACTCGTATGGTTTTCTCTAGTTCAATGGCCTAAAGAATTTTCCGCACTGACTCCCAACTTTTTATTTCATGAATATCATCTGTTAGTCAAATTAAGACACCTGACAAGTTTTCATAAAATTCTTGATATAACATCCTAGAGTTATAGACAAAAAATAGTTCTGATGGTGATAAGAGAAAATCCAGATTAAATCTATTTCCCGCAAAACTTTCGTGTCTTGTATTTACTCTATTTAATTGACATGACTGGTCGAACCTGTTCAATAAATTTGAGGAAATATCTCCGTTTAAAGCACACGGGCCTATATTTTTCTTTTTACCATTTCATTTAGTCTACAATGCTTAAACAGTAGGTTTCAAGAAATCCTTGATATAAACAACATCACGCTGGTCAATCGGTTAAACGGGGTGAATTGTCGGCTAATTTTTGTGTCGCCTGCTGTAAGCAGAGTCGACACATAGCGTCTTACGTCGTCGTTGTCGTCCTGCGTCGACGTCGTCCTGCGTCGTCTGTCGGTTTTTGAATCCACAACTCCTCCAAAACTACTAGTCCGATTCCAATTAAACTTTCAGGATATGTTGTTCACTTAGTGTAGTTGTGCACCTGATACTTGGAATTTTGATTTTACAGATTTTAGAGGTTCAGGGAGCCAAAATTGCTCATTTGTGAGTCTGTCGGTTTTGAATCCGCAACTCCTTCAAAACTGCTAGTCCAATTCCAACCAAACTTTCAGGATATGTTTTTCATCTGATGTAGATGTGCACTTGATACTTAGAATTTTTATTTTACATATTTTAAAGGTTCACGGAGCCAAAATTGCTCATTTGTTATTCTGCTTAGTTAATCCTCAACTCCATCACAGTTTTAAGTTAGATTCCAACCAGACTTGCAGGATATGTTGTTCACCTGATCTTGTTGTGCATCTGATACGTAATATTTTGATTTTACAGATTTTAGAGGTTCACTGAGCCAAAATAGCTCATTTGTTAATTTAGTGTGTTAATGTGGTACTTTTTTAAAACTTGAAGTCATATTCCAACAAACCTTTCAAAATTTGTTGATCACTTGATTTAATTGATTTTAATTAAATTTTGATTTTACAGATTTTAGAGGTTTATTTGGCCAAAAATGGCTCTTCTGTAGTGCAGGCGACACAAGTGTTCCATGGAACATCCATCAATTTTGTTTTTACGTGGTTACAACGATGATGGAATTAATTGGAATAGGTTACAGCCAGTTAATCAGAATTTATCGTAATATCAACATAAATGTCAGTCAAATTTTGCATTTTTCTTAATGCATGTAATTAATAGGAAACGAATGTGTGTGGTTACCAGTGTAAAAATAATTTGTAAATATTTTTGTAATAAAATTTTTTGTAAACATTGCACCATTTAAGACGTGTTACTCACCACTATATTTTGACCTTTACAGATGTAAACAAACTTCAGTTTTTAGTGTTTTATAAGAAAAATACCAGAAGAAACACTCATTTATTATTATCCGATGAAAAATATGATTAAGAAGCACACACTACTTAACAACACAAAGCTCTGATTTATATTTATGAAGATAATTGAGAATTATTGAAAACTCAGTCAGTTAATCGAAAGGCCCTCGATACTCAGTCGTTTAACTAGGTCAGTTGAGAGTAAACCTGATAGTTCTAGTGTCGTTTGGAGAAGCAGAGTCGACACATATGGGTTACCTATCCAAGGTCTCTGGTCGTTAACCTGTGTCGTCATGTTGATTTTTTATGTAAGAGATCTCGGATCCCTACGTGATAAGTAACGTGGATATAAACGTTTTCGATATTTGGCCTTTAGCAATGATTGCTGCTCAAAGCGGTGCTAGGGACTTGAACTTACTATGAAGTATGAGCAAAACATATTGATGAAGGCTTCATATTGACTTTAAGACGAAGAACAACAAAAAGTATAGATTATTACATATCTATTCCGGTATCTGCCCTGATATTAGCCCCGAGACCTGAAATCTGAACGACGTGGTAGCGGAGGGCAGATCTCGGAAGAGAGAACGGGTCAAGTAGTGTTAAAAAAACTGCATCTTTCATGTCTTTCTCATCTGAAAAATGAAAATATCTTGCCAGGAATAACAATGTATAACCAAGTGCAGTATCAATCTTGACTTGATGAAATCTTACGGAGTTTACCTACGGTCTGAAGCCACTGTTTAAAATATTCAGCATCAAAAAGGTTTTCCTTTGGTGTTTCATTTTAAGGCGCCAACAAGTTCTGACTTTTCATTTCCAAAACACTTCTAAACTGAGAACAAACATTGGCTTCATCCATATTTTGTTTACGTCGCTAGATGACGTAATCTAAACAGGGCAGATAACAGTTATCTGCCCCGGACACGGATATCGATCAGACTTTCATCCGGTTATTTCATATGCAAATGGTACAATTTGAGTATAAATATGTGATAAATACGTTTTTCCGTTGCTTGGTTTTACCATGTACATGTATTTGTATTGACTTTGTCCTATTTACATATTCTACCTATTCATTAATCTTTTATTTCATTTCAGGTGTTGAAGCGACAACAGCAAAGGTCATACGAAACTTTATTACAGATCACCCTGATTATCAATTCGATTCGGTTGTTTCTGACCCGATAACATACGATTTGTTGAAGTTCATCCACAAAAGAACAGAAGAATATGACAATTAAACAATGAATAATATTTAAACAGAGAGCAAAACAACAATGATTAACATTCACATAGACACCACGTTCATTTGATAGTTAGTAACAAGTATAATACTAGAAGTAAGCTCTGTTTTTATTTATTTTATTGACATTTTCAAGAAAGCGGGTAAAATTAGATCCTATGGGACAAAACTATGACAGATTTATTTCTCTATACAATGTAACACTCTGGCAATTTGAACTAAACTTTGTTACAATAGTCCTCCGAGGTTCCCTGTTGAAACGGTGTTTTTAAGGTTTGCACTGTATTAAAGATGACCACTGGCTTGGAACATAGTTTAACATACAAACAAATGGCAACTGATATTCTTCTCATCATCTGAAAGAAAATATCAATTAACGTCAAAATCAGCACAGCTTGATCTCAATCAAGATACAAGTAATTATATAGAAAAAACATCTTAAAGCCAGAGGAGCAATTCAACCCTTTGTGAATCTCTTGTTGTGTTTTGTCTATACTTCTTCACGCAATACAAAGAAAGTAATTTAATCATGTTTAAGCCGTATTGTGGAATAACACATGCTCTCACTTTGAACCATTAAAAATGATGTCTATTCAAGGAAAGTAATTTGTTCACTGTCATTCACTGTATGATACTGGCTAAATACTGTCTAAACCTATAAAGCACTGTCAAGAGCAGTGATAATTTAGGACACTCATCAACAGCAGTACCTAAGTCCTGTCATTAAATGTCCAGTTCTATAACCATAACTTACAATTAATGACAATATTCACAAAAAATGTAATGCACTTTCGCTGACTATAACAGTTAATGACTGTAATGTGATGAACTGTGAGAGTTAGTGACAGTCAATCACAGTATTACCATATCTATGCTAAACTCATGTACATATAGATATTGGGGCCTTGGTGGCCGAGTGAAATTTTTGTGTAACTATGTATTTGTGAATTTGAGATACAAAATAAAACGCTGTACTATATACGGTATCAATGAAATTGTTATAATTTTTGTTATAATTTTCTAATATAAATCGGGCCTGGGTGGCTGAGTGGTTAAGGTTGTTCTACTAGCCATACAACCACCGTGGTCTATCACCACTGCAGTGTGAGTTCGCGCCCCGCTACAAAAAGGGTGCACTCGACTTACAATCGTTAGTGAAAAGGTATGTCAGTTACCTGCACAAGGTCGGTGGTTCTCTCCGACCACTCCGGCTTCCTCCACCACTAAAAGTGACCGTCATGAGATAGCTGAAATACTGCTGAAAGTGATAATAAACCCCATATCAATCAATCAAGTAATCATATAGAAGTTTATAAATAGACTCACTTTTCCTTAGTGCAAACTTATAGTTAAATAAAAACAAAAAGATTTTTTTTTTATTTTACTTATTTCAATTTCACCTTTTTATTTGAACAAGTCTTATTATATTCTTTTATATCTTTGTAATAAAAATGTAAAGAGTCAAACGATCAATTATCACTGGCAGATCCAAGGGGTGGTATGGAGAGTTTCAGGTGGTAAAGCCCTCATCCCCCCTAGGTTGGAAGTATTTAAAATTCCCATGATTTTTTTTTCGTGAAATTTGTCTCCGGATCCTATCGGTCGGAACCCCTCTTATCCACAAAACTGATTCAAAATCAAGTAAAAACCATACAGCAAACATTTATTGACAACCTTAAAAAGGTATATAAACATTTGCTTGACAATCGATATTTTGTCAAACCGGGCAATGAAGGGATTTTGGGAATAACAGCTCACTTCATTCTTGATTGGAAAATGTGTTCAGCTATGCTTAAATGCAACGATTCAAGGGTTCTTATATCCCAGAAAATATACCTCTTCAATATTAGGAATGTATCAATGCCTTTGATTTAAATGATAAAATATTCTGTGTAATCACCGACAATGCATCAAATATGGTTAAGGCCTTCAATTTCCCAATATCTATGTACATTGAAAGTAGGACCAGGAACAGTCACGTGAAGAAGCCTTTGATAATAGAAATGACACTGATGACAATTATTTTGAATATACCTTTCCCTAGCGCAAGCGATGTTGTGCACATAGTTATTATGTGTAATTGGTTATAAGGGATGCCTTTGAAGAGTGTGGACAAAACATTCAAAAAATAGTCATGAAATGTTTTACGAAAGGATATGGAGTAAATGAACATGAGATCGTTGTATCTTTTGTAAGAAAATCATTAAATGCGTCTGAAATTCTTCAGGAAGAAAAACGAATACAATATTTTACAAAAGGATATGGGGTAAGTGAACATAACTCATACGTTGACTCCATGTGCAATAATTTTTATGAGCTGTATGACCATTTTCGAAATTAATTCCTCAACAGCAGCACTAGAATGTTTAGAATTTAAATACATTTAGAAAATAGTAATTGAACAAAATGTACACATGAGATATAGTCTCATGTACAACAATACCATATATAAGAAAAATAAAGAGCGACATGGCGAATTGTATTACCAACTCCACTCTGCATTAAAAGCCCAACTCCTGTATTAAATATTTTAGGAGAGGATATTAAGTAAGTGAACATGAGACCATAACACACACGTTTATTCTAACTTCAATAATTTTTGTGAGCTATATGGCCAGTTCGGAATTTTTTTCCTCATCAGCGGCACTAGAACTCAAACAAATGAAATCCATAATTTCAAAAACAATTTCAAAATGCATAAAACCAAACGAAATCCGGATAATCAGTAATATCAAATATAGCTAAAGACAAAATTACGATGGATGGAGTTTAACCCAAGGTTTTTAGGATAAACATAAAGTTAGATAATAGTAAAACAACGGGAGTAGAATAGCAATGGAACAAGGGAAGCGATGACTACAAAAATTAAAGTCCAAAGACATGGCAAAAACGACAACTGGTAAAAACAAAGACGGAAAAGGACATGAGACAGCTACAATGCACGGAAATAAAAAGATAACATTATGAACTAAGGCACTCATAGCATGCATAGTGTGAACTCCCATAAAAACCTTGAGTGACATCAGGTGCTCCGGAAGGGTAAGCATTAATGAAGGAAAGATAACAGTAAACACTTACAATGGCCAAACATTACAATCACATGTCACAATCAACCAGGGAACTGCACAAGGAAAACAATAAAATGACAAAAGACAAACATAGATAACGATAGGAACTCGGGACAGCCGGACTTGGTACCGACACTAGCAACAGCCAGCGGTAGGGTTTAACCGGTTTATGGGTACCCAAACATTCCCTTTCTCCATCCCGTTTCCCTATAGTACTATAAAGATACAAATAGAACCCAATAGACCATTAACTCTAAGATCACATTCTTGAAAAGGAAAGAACAGACTAAACGTAATTAAGAAAGATGGGTCGAGGAGTGCTCGCCGCTAGCTCAAGGAGCCTAGTCTCCTAATAAAACACTGTCGCACTACTAATAATCAAATTTTAAGCTTTCCGAAGGGTTTGGTAAAGAATCATCATGGATATCAGTAGACATCGACAGTATCAGTGAAAGGCCAGTATAATTATAAAATCGTCAGGTCAGTGGACCCCAGAGCCAATTTAACGGAATTAAGAAGAATATCCGCTCAATATCCCCTATTACGTAAAGAATGTAAGTAACGTCCTGGTTGTTCTGAATTGTTTATCATTTTTTTACATTTTTAACAAAATTTCTGTAAAAGGTTGAGAAATGCATAAAGTAATAAGCTGTTTCCGAGTCGCATTATATTTAGATACCAAATGTTCATAACGTCTATAAAACTTCTTAAAAGTGTTTATCAATCTACTGAACAGACATAAGTTGTCGAAATGCGCATATGCAGAAAATAAATTCACAGTGACTTCGGTATTTAGTTATTTGTAAAGTGCTCCTGTACTGCCCTAAGTCCCCGCCATTTTGAAAATTATATTATCTTAATTATCTAAAATTACGGAAGGTTGTAAGTTTGGGGGGACCTTTTTTCCTGATAAAAAATGCACAAGTGGAGTCACTTCCCGTACGTGCATGTGAAACTAGAGGAAATTCTGAAACCAATGGCCCAATGGCATTTACAGTGGAGTGTACTGCAATAAATCGACGATTTTCTTTCATATTCCCAACCGATCCAGTGTGCATCTACATTTCTGTTGTGAATTTGTAGCTTAGAATAAAAAAAGGATTGCTAAGATAAACACATGTGTATCATCTCTTTTCCTTAGCTTTTACCCTTTAAATGTCGTCTCTATTGTTTAGTTTTTACCTTTAAGAAATTATAAAACATTTTACATTTAAATTCGAGATTCCAATGTATAGCTCATATGCCCAGTGTTACATTTAAGTCAGATTTTTACCTTAACAATTTTAGGCTTTCACAATATCATTATATTTTTTAATAGTGTTACATTTCATTGCGTTTTTCAAAAGAATTTGGAGATTTTCTTGTTAAATGTTATTTGTCTTCATATTTTGTTTGCAAATTAAGTCTTTACTATCCTTTAAGATGCTATTTCCAACTCAGAAATTGTCATCTATTTATGTTCAATTTTACCATTTGACATTGATTTCTTTCCTTTGTACTTTAGATATCTAAGTATGAAAAGTTTTCTCTATTGTCATATGATGACAACTTAAAATGCATATGGGTCAATAATTTTGAAAACAAAACAGCAAATGACAGTTGTTAGGGTTGGCGCTGATATTGGAATTTATGTGGATAGCTTATGCAACAAAAACGTTTACGTAATCATAGCACTGTTTTCATGATTGTCTTGATCACATACTTAGCCAAAAAACTACACAATTTCTTGAAAATTACTACACACTTAAAAAATCTTTTTTGGAGATTACTCTAAAAACGATGCAGATGATGCCATTTTTGTTACCAAATGTCTATATCTAGTCATTGAATTTTACAAAGTAACCTTTATTTTAAAGCATTTCGACGTTCTCAATAAATTTAGAACGACTTTGATTCATTTACTTTGACTTGGTCCAAATTGGAGTTCTACAAGGTGACGCTTTTGACCCCGAATTTCGTACAGTCTGGACCAGTTTTCAATGTTTACGACACAACCCTCTGTTAGCTAACATTTCAACCTTTCATATGAGCCAATAAAATTCTATGAGGCTCTTAGGTCATTTAAAATTTATAAAATGACATGGTCGCCGCTTGCCTATTACACTGTTTCCAATCCCTTTAATTTGGAAATTATCATCGTACCACAACCGACCATTTAAAGGAATTTCCCAAAGATATAAGCTTATGTTAGACAAAAAATAATTAAATTTTGATATGAAATATCTTAAACAATTGGATTCAGTTTTTTAAATTTGTACCAAAGTTGGAACTTAATATTGTTATATTTCACTTATGTGTACTAGGTTAAGCTGTGCTTAAATTCATTCTTTACGTTTCTAAATAAATATTGCTATAAAATTATTAATGAAAACCAATCAACAGAAAACATTGTCTATTTCCACACTTTTGGATTCCTCAAGTGAGTATGATAGGCCTAGGTCTGAGACTCGGGTATTTAATTAAATTAATAGATACGTTGACTGGAGATATTAATCAAAATAAGTTAATTTATTCAAGTCTCTTAAATTAAGATTTTTGTAATTTAGGCACAATACATAATCAACTTTTAAAAAGTTAATAATAAATCTTGATGATTTTTAATATCTGTAACACATTTTGCGAAATGAACCAAACTAACCAAACTGTAACTAAAAGTATATAGCCGTAATTATAGTTATTTAGTTGAACAAACTCTTAAAACCAAACAATCAATCATTTTAGGTTATGAGATTATTTGTTCTTTATCAGATTTTTACGCATATTAATGTCTGTTCTATTATCTACACTGTCGGAATAATCGTTTTTGAAATCAAGTGAAATGCAGCTTTGGTATTAGTTTCCTTTATTACCGATGAAGAGACATAAGTTGTCGAAATGCGCATATGCAGAAAATAAATTCACAGTGACTTCGGTATTTAGTTATTTGTAAAGTGCTCCGGTACTGCCCAAAGTCCCCGCCATTTTGAAAATTGTATTATCTTAATTATCTGAAATTACGGAAGGTTGTAAAATTGTGGAGTGTATCGCTCGTATTAAAATCTTGACTAAGAAGAATCTAGCGTCCTTTTCAGGCTCGTAGATCACCTTTTAATCTTTTTATATGACATTTTATTTCAAAAATTTATATGATCTGCCCTAATGAAACTGAAACCTGTTAAAATAAATTTACTGCGTATTAGATACTTAGTATTTGATTTGTATAATAACACTACGTGTCCTTGGTTGTAAATAAGATTTATTTCATCACGATCCATACTCTAGATGGAACATGCTCATTTTACATAATCGTTAAAGATTATAAATGATAAAGTAATAGAAATTTGATAAATGATTCATAAATGTGATTCGTGACAATATTGTTTAAAAAAGTGAAGAATATAAAGTCAAGATGATTTTATTGAAGATTTACTTTCCAGAAAAAGATATAAATATGGATACTCATTGTTGTTTACTTCTATGTGGAATGTTTCTTTCTGTCTTTGGTAATGTAATTTAGTTTCTGGTAACCATACCTGTCAAACCTCATACTTTCAGGGAAAGAAAAAAATATCAGAAAACCATGCTACATTTTTGAGATATGTAAACACCATATGATGGCGCTAATGGAACATCGCCATCCAGAATGGATAGTTAACTATGGGAAAAGAAAAGTCCCTTTTATCGTAAATTTTATCCATATGATATATTCTTTCAAGAACAAGTACATCATTACTGAATAGTTATATAGAAAGAAATAACATCTCTCGCAAGGGGGAATCTTTTTGCGGCCTCCACACTACATGAGAGAAAAAACTTCAGTCTTATATAGGGTCTGTAAGCCTTGTTAAATTTTGAAACTTCCGGGTACATGATTTGAACCCGGAAGTTGCATTTTTAACAAAAAAATGTGACGTTTCAAGCAAAAACATTTGACGTCATAATCTTGCAACGTCATATTTTAGCGGGAAACATTTTCAAATTTTAAATTTATCGTGAATTCTCCGTGTCACATGACGAGACTTACAGACCCTATTAACATTGAAAGGATATGGAGTAAATCTACATGAGACAATGTCTCTACAAAAATGTCTTGATTGCCTTTTTCAGAGGCGTTAGATTTTATTTACTTGTGTATTAATTTTTGTGTAAATAAATTTGTATAGAAGCTTCATCATAGAAACAATTCTGTTTCTTTGGATTTGTAGATCTTAAATTCAAACAAAAAGAATATTTCCAGAATAGTTAAGGGGGTTCGCTTCTGCAGCTGAAAATAAATAAGATTTCAAATAAATGTGATGTTTTGTTAGAAAATTAGATAAGGAGCAATTTAAATAAAAAAAAAGATAGGTGGATGAACTTGTTTTTAGATATAAGTGTTTGAATATTTGGCGGGAAACTGAACTCCTCGGATTTTTCATAGGAATAATATTAGCAAGATTTGACCATGAATGAATGTGACAGAAAAAAAAATTAGATTTAATGATTTTTTTACAGAATGCTTATAAAAATATATAAAATGAAATTATGGGGAAAAAATCAGGGTGTCAATGGGCAAAAAATTATAATGCTTTTAAATGGATAAGACCAGAGAATTCCGAAAATCTGACAGAAATCCCAAAACATATGAGGAGCGAACCTCCTTAAGTTAAGTTTTTGTAAATATATTATCAAGTACATTTGTATTTGTATTTTTAGCTCCTAAAATCGAGCTAAATGAGAACTTTCAAAATGTTTGGACTGGCAATACTGTCAGCTTTCATTGCATTGTCACAACTTTAACTTATGGACCTTTTTCCGAAGTGGGATCTGTAAATTGGAAGAAACTTACAGAGAATGCAACGACACCTTTTACAACACGTTTGTATCTAATAAAAAAAACTTCGAAAGCATTGGTAAAGAGAGCTAAATACATAAAACGTAAAGTACAACATGAAGATGAAGGGAGTTATACGTGTTCTGTTTCTACTTCATATTTGACAGTGACGAGTGTGCCTGCCAAACTATATGTTATAGGTAAGCCAACGTTATATGAGATTCTGACGAATTCAATTTACCTGTTTCTCAGTGAATACCCAAATTAATTGATTTTTATTGTTGGGATTTTTTCGGCATTCAGGGACTTTCATCGAACATGTTATGAGATTATCCATACGCCGAGGGTGACTTGGGACACGTTTAGATACTTAAAGAATCGAAAGATTTATTGCAGAATGTTGTGTCTCGTTCGTCATTCTCAGTTACTGTCAGAGCATATAATCTTCCACACTTTATGCAGTCGTTCTTTTTTGGATGACTGAAGTGTCATTCCCTCGAAAGAATCACCACTTTTTGCGATTCTGTGGGATTTGTGGTATTTTTGTGTGGGTCCACATTTCCCGTGTACTGCGGGACGAGTATGCATTGTGCTTCTTTTCCTCTTGCATGATAGTGTATTCTTCTCATTTTGGGTTAGGAGGCTATGGGTTTGTATGCCGGTGGGCGCGAGTTGTGCTTCTCTGCTCGCGAAATTGTTCTTGTAAATTTATGAGACTGTTTTTTCATTAACTGGTTAAAGCTTATGAAATTAAAGATGCTAGATCCTCAGTCTCGCTTCAAGATACATTGATAATATTTTTTCCAATAATAACATTTTTTTTGGCTAAATGGATCCAATAAATATATCCTCCAGAATTAGAGATAGAGGAGACAACAGAGACTGCGAGAACTAAATTATGTTTGGACGTACATCGAAATGATGAAAGTGGTCGTCTCAGTACTGAACTGTCAGTACTAAGATACTAAAATCTGAGAGGTAAGGGACGATTTCAATCTAAAAATTGTGAATTTTGCCGACAAAGACAGTGAAATTCCGACTTCTGCTAACGATGTGTATGTTTCTTGTTTGTGCGAGAGGTAACACCAGTTGTGTGGACTATATCTTTTGACATGGTATGTCGCCGTGTCCGACTTGCTAATCAAGGACTCGTGCGATTATTGAGGGGTTCT